>JALQPE010001094.1:0-29711 GCA_030407315.1 Asparagopsis taxiformis | reverse complement strand
TGAATAATAAGTGCGTAAACTATCAAGGTAGCTGATGTTAAAAATTCATCTCTTTGTGGAAATATAAGCATCTGACTCTATATCTTTCTTCGTCTTTCTTTTCTTTTCTCTTTCCTCCAAACCCTTCACTATTTTCTCCTCGAGGAGGGCCCACTCCAGAAAAGGGGCTGGCATACAGCAAACCGAGCCAAAGCAACAGAAGATCTCCCCACAGCCTGCCAGCTAGCAGCAATGGCAGCACCTTTGATCCACAATTTGAGATCTTCAGGTTTGCACATCCAACACAGGCAACACAGGCACATATCGGCCATGCCAGCATTGACCACTCCGCAGCAGTTCAGCCACCAGCAGTCACAGAGCACACACTGACACATAAAGATAATTTATTTACATCGGGTTTCTGATAGTGGGGTTTATATCTTAAAATTTAACTTAGCTTCGACAAGTGGACGGATTTGCTCAGATTTGAACAAAAACCGGTCAGAATTAAAGATTAAACAAAAGATCAACGTCTTACTGAGTATCTGACGATATGAGGGTGGGCCTTTTCTAAGTACAGGGCCTTGTGCACCCTAGCTCCGAAGAAAGCTGCCCTGTAAAACTCAATCAATACATAGCCATTCCAATCGAATGGCATTAATCTTACAGCACCACGTCGTATTGTCACCTTGTACAAAATCTCGAGGAAAAGCCTCCAATGAAATGATCTCCCCCATCAGCATCTGCATCTAGCAGAGAGGTTCAATGGATGAAACAATCTTGTTCTTTGCTAAGATAATCCAACTGTTACAGAGAACAATCTCTTCAATCTCCGGAAAAAAGCACTTACGAATGCTTTGAATCGTAGTTAGACTGTTTTTCGAGATATTTATGCTTTTTAGTTTGGAACAGCTCAGCAGAGGAAGATTTTCTATTGAAATTATGTTGTTTGCTCCTAAGTTTTTGAAATGATACTTATATTAAGCGAGGAAAGTGCCTAAAAGTGCACATTTTGAATCTACTTAATAAGGTTCGGTGCTTCAGCCTCCTCTATTATCTGCCAATGAGTACTTATTTCTAGGAAGGTCAACCTCAGTCGAACGATATTGTCAACTATCTGACCTTTGAGACCCCAATCTTCATATCGATGCTCAGCTAGATAATACCCTCAATTACAAAGAACCCATCTCTCCTGATTTATCTGGCTAGCCATACGAAGGAGGAAGGTATTGATGTTTGATGGGTTCTGTTTGAAGTCAGCTACTCTATCGTATATAAATCTTACATAATACACTAATATTTACACCCATTCCATAATATTATTGAAAAAAAGTATTACCAAAAAATGAATATTACTTGCGGGAAGCACAACGATGCCAAGATTGTTGCCTTCTGCGTCACTCCACAGTGCAAGTAAAACAGAGTATGCTGTCAAAAATGCTTGATTCAGGATCATCGCGGACATGTTTTCGCAGATGGATCAGAGTAAAGATAAAAGTCGCCTGCATACTCATTGTCAATCAATCTATCAGCACATACACAATCTCCACAGTGCTGAGATAACCCAAAGACTCGACAAAACTCTCGAAATGATACGAAACCAAAAGAAAAAAATGATGGAGAACATTAAAGAGTTAGAAAACAGTATCGAAGCCAATTGTGAGTTTGCTATTCAATCTATCATCGATTCCTTTAAACCTGACACTGTTCAGAAGAGAATCACTGAAGTTTTAACGAGATAGACTTCAGTTGAATATCAGAATATTTTGGTGAAAAGTATGTATGGTCTCGAAAAACAGCATATTCGAGACATGGACAAATTGAAGAAATACAGTGAACTATTGCAATCAAAATGACAGATTATTTGGAAAGGGAGTCGATATTATGGTTGACATCGTTAGAGGAATTCAGAAAGATATTACTTAATGTAATGTCTACGATTAAAACTATTTCGAAGAGGGGAAGAGAAAGAGGAGAATTCACTAAAAAGGAGCAAAAGAAGAATAAAAAAAGAATGGATAAATGAAGATAGAATAGCAAAAAGGATCGACAAAAATAAAAGCGAAAAAGAACAGTGTCAAAGAGAACTCCTAAAAATCGCAGAAAACATGAAAAGTGAAGTATGGAAGGAACAGATCCTTAAATATCACTCAGATGGAAAAAAACTGTCTGAAATGACTAAACTTGAGTTAAGTAAATAGATATTTAATATTAGTTGACAGTGGTATGCCAGAAAACAAAATTCCAAAATAAATTTGGTGTCTGCAAACCTTGAAGTTCTAATGATCGGAGCCAAGCAATGGATGACAATCAACTAACAAAATATCAAAAATTGAGAACCTTAGCAAACTGAGTAAACTAAAAGTGTGTATTTTAAATGGGAATTAATAAAAAGCATTGAACTTAGAGGCACTCACTAGGTATTACAAGCGTTAGATTTGCACAAACCAGATCACAAAATCGAGAACTTAGAGAAACTCCCAATTTACAAGAGTTACATTTGAACATTAACAAGATCACTAAATCGAGACTTAGAAAAACCACCAGTTTACAAAAGTTAGGTTTGTACATAAACCAGATCACCAAAATCGAGAACTTAGAGAAGCTTACCAGTTTACAAGTGTTATGGTTGAACGATAATAAATTCCTCTCAATAATCTAGGCACTCCCAAAGAAACATAATCCTCAAATGCTTAACCCAACTCGTCTCGCCAAGCAGAAGTTCGTTTTTATTGATTTCATGCGTTATCTATTTATTTATCAAAGATTATCGCTTGTCAATAATTTATTGTATGATATGCAGGAAAGCTAGTTGCTGACCCTGACACTACTGAAGATTCCTGCAAAACTGATAAAAAGGAGGAGCAAATTTGCAGCAATGCTAACCTATCTCCCTAACTATTTCACCATTCTATTGATGGACATGGTACTCTTCAATCTTTTCATTTATTGATCTTTGTTCACTCACTCTTTGGCTTGAATTCCGAGATAGGCAGTGTTGCTGTTGTTACTTTCTTTGTTTCTTGGTGAGTTCTATCTGCTTTACTATGCTCTTAATTTCTCTGAGAACTCATTGATGATCCAATTATTGGCCACGATTCTGGTGCTGGCAGGACTCTTAATGTTAATGAGAAGGGTTACCTTAGTTTCATCAAACAATTCGACCCTTTAAACTTAAGTCTCCAATGGAACATGCTACCCTCAATTACTAAGTTTTATTGGACTTCATTGGATGTATAGGGAGTGACTGATGCGGCTCTGGTGGTCGGTCTTTCACCCTCAGCTATCATTATCTCAACACCAGACGATACTTGGGTAACATCACTCAAGAGATAAGGTAGTCAATGCTGCCATCATTAAGTTTTTTATGAAAAATATTCTTCGGAGAGTTCAAATGGAAGGTATATAACATTTTTTAGAGGCCATTTAGAGGGAGGAGGCTGAAAATGTTTTAGGTTCTTTGTCCTTCTCACGATGCTATAATGTGCTGACATGTCTGGACATTGTGACTGTCTGTGTTGCAGGATGGGTGCCCTTGATTCACCCTCAACGATCCAAATAAAGGAAATATGGCAAATGACAGTACAGAGTCTGAGGAGATGCATCTTGCTATTCAAAGCCTGGATGATCACAGCTACGTGGGTGTGGTCCTGTACGACAGACAAAAGCTGGCCAACAAGGAGAACCATTATTCAGTTTTTCTCAGGATTTATTCCAGATTCAGGTCAGAACTGCCAAGGAACAGGAAGAATAATAATTGAATAAGTCTTACTTAGCAGGAAACAACTAACAAACCTTTGTGAGGATGGAGGGGTCACATCAACTGTATTTAATGATACTATCTATAAAATACAGAAAGTAACAGAGCGAATGAATAATCAAACTATTTGGTTACGATAGTCACTAATCAATATTCTTCATCAATTCGAGTCCCATTTAATATTGCTTTTTCTAATTTTCCTGAACCACGATATGAGAATCCACTCACCATGTTTTTTTCCATCCTTATACGATCCCATATTTGTTTTTCCATCGATGTATTAAATGTATGTACCATTCAAGCTTCTTTTTTTAAATACGCAAAGCGAAAGACTCCCACAAGGACTACTTATTCTTGCTTTCCCATTTCTTTATCCTTTGGAATAAAAGCCTTCAAACATGCTACCTTAGCTGAAACTGTCTCTCGAAGAAAACCTTAAGCAAGATCATCTTTCCAATTTCCTGTAACCTTGCCTCCATTTGAGAAATACAGTACTCCAGGGACCATTCTTTAGGTTGAAGAACTGCCCTTAAAACCGGTCTCCATTTGAGAAACTTGTTACTCGAAACCATTTCTGACTCCATTTACATAATCTACTTCAACTGTATCTCCATTTGGATGATAAGGTTTTTCCCTCGGCCATGTCTTAGTCCATTTGTTGTGCTCCCCTTCAAAACAAGCCGTCCCTATAGTAGAGGACTCCCTTTCCTTGTTTTTACCATGAATTGTTACCCTTCAAATAGTATTCCATTTTGATCTTCTATTTATTTGATTATGTTTCTTCTTTTTTTTCTTTTCCGTTCCCTTTATTCTTGGCAAAGTTTCCTCTATTTCCTTGTGCCCCATGATCGCCTTGAATTATATGACTGATTTAATATAAACCTGAATATCAATCATTTGATTTCTATTAATTAGGGTTATTGCTTCCCTTTTTCGTCCTTGATTGTATCGATTGTGTACCTGGTGTCTTTTTCCAGTTTGTACAGCCATTAATGTATGAATGTGAGTTCTTTTTGTCTGCACTTGAGTCTCCTGTCTATGATGTACCCCTTTGCCACTTGACACAGCTCTATTTAACTGAATTCAAGCACAATGATCTGATTGTTTTTTAGGTATATGGTGAGTTTCTTGTTGTTTTCTGTGTTGGATAGGCTGTCTATGTTCTTGAACCGTAAGTTGATGATAGTTTGATGTTTTTTCACTTTCTCTATGTACTCTAGGTTGATGGCTATGACCAGTCTCTGTTCGTCTTCTATTATTTCACTGTGTTATTGATATCTATACCTCGGTATGGCCTGTGCCTCAATATTATTCTTCAACAGGCAGGGTGCAATGACCTTCAATTTCCCCTTATCATTTTCTTCATTGCTGCTCTCCTATTTTTCTCCTTATACCTCTATCATTTTCCCTGGTTCGTAGCTGACTGCTGGTGTTCTGAATTTTTAATGGTACAGTTTCTCAATGCGCAGTTCCTGGGGTGCTATGTCTGTTTCCTTGATCATCATGAACCTGTAGTTTCTGATGTATTATAGGCATATTAGGTATTTCCTGGCTATGCTGTTCCCTCCATTTAGAGTGTTCAAACTCTTCTTGTTTGGTATTATTTCTCTCTTGAGTAATGATATCGTTTTCGTTGATATCTAGCAGACTGCTCACCAGTACCTTGATGTCATCCTCGTACCAAATAACTATATCATCCAATGTCGGTTATCCTTCAAAATAGGTTTCATAGTCTAAAGACAATGAAGGTACAGGTGAAGGATTGTTAACTTGGTCTCCATTGACAGGTCAAATTCAGCTGAACCCATAGTTAAGGTGACAGGGATAGGAAGGCATGTTTAATAGATTAAGGAGAGACAACCAACTGTAACTATCCTGTATTCTTTAAGTGTTACTCGAACCTGCACTCCCACAGTTTAAGAATATCCTGAACCAATGTGATGAATTTGTTTTTGAATTACATGGTGGATTCAGGGTTGAATGATTCCCTCTCTGCTTCCTTATCCTCCTCCTTATCCCCTTTCTTGTATTTTACTCTCAGTTTTTCATACCTTTGGTTGCTGAACTTGGCCTTGACTGCTCGGCATAGGAATACCATCAGATCTTTTTCATGGTCAACTTCACTCTCTGAGCAATTCTTGGATGCGCTCTTCACACTTAGGAGTATGTCCTCCCTCAGTTGCTCAAAGTGTGTAAATATGGAACAGCATATCTCATCACTGAGTTCGTAGCACTCAGCCAATGGGAACAGGACAACCATGATATCGAGTGGATACTTGATCCTAAATATGCTCTGAGTGGTTTCTGGCAGGCAAAGAATATATGTGCCCTATACTCTTCTGTCTGGATGGCCCTTATCAAATCTACTAGGAATAGTATCTGATCCTTGAGAATATCCTGCAGTTCTTCTTGATTTCTTTCCTTGCCTTCACTCATTAACTCTTCTGAATATTTTTCAATGTGTTTGATGGTGCTGAGTGTCAGCACTTGGAGGGATGAACTCATGATGGTCTCCCATAACATGGGGATGGTGTCCACCTTGGATAGTGCATTCAGCAATGAGTTCCCCAGTGATATGTGTTCTACGAGTCCGAAATTGTTGGAGTCCACATACCGGGATATGCACTCATCCAATACGGGTATCCGGTCATCAATGATCATATACTTCACAGTCTCACCATCCAGAGCATTCAAGTAAACCTTCATCAAACTAATGATGTAACTGTTCAACTATTACTGGTCGAATTAGATGTCTATCGGTTTCTATTGCATCTCCATGTCACCACTATTCAAACCCTATTGGGTTGAGTGTTAGTGTTAGTGTTCACTCTTGAGTTTGCTTGAAGATGACTGCTTAGATTTAGTAGATACCAGTAAGTCCACACATGATGGTGCCAACATTCTATAGACAATAGGGGAACTCACCAGTTTACATCTAAGTCTCTAATTGTTGGAGTTAGTCATCAGGATAGTGAAGAACTGGATGATGGTCACCTTAGACCGGAATGAATGCTAGTAACACTGCTCCAGGCAGGTGTCCATAGCCAGGTCATGCCATGACTGGAATGGGTTCTTACTCTAAATGATGTACTTAGATATTTTCTGGAGTTTATCACCAAGGTTAGGGTCATTAGGAGGCACTATCTTAGGAGGGGAGAACTAAATCAGACTCCGAAGAAGGTTCATAGAGGAAGAAGATGAAAGACTAACAATAATAATACAATAGGATTATTGATAAGGCGATAAATAAGAATATTGGGCAATGAGAGACAACCAACACTTATAGTTATGGATATTAGTGAATAATTTGACAAGTGAATGTATGTTCTATGAGTATGATTATCACTCGTGTCAGTTGGGCCATGGTGACTTGTCCTGGCAGATACCGCAGGTGTTGCCGAGTGCCAGTCTGATGAACCCATGTTCTCCCCAGGTGGGTCCCCATGAGTTCTTGATCTTGTAGTAGGAGTCAGTAGCACCAACCAGCAGGACATCATGATCCAGGCTAGTCCTGCAGTTGTTGAACACTCCACTGGAATATCTGCTCCAGTTGTTTGCATCCACTGACACACCGATAGGTCTGCTCTGGAGAGCATTCAGGATACCGGTACATCCCTTAGTAGATGGGACACTCGATATCTTGTAGTCACCCCCTGCTATCTTGCACTTCTGGTTATGAGCAACATAGGGGTAGTCCCTATCTGATGCAATACCATTCTTCTGGACGTAGGCCAAACCTCGATAGTTGAACCCACCATTGCACCCCTTGTTACCCTCAGCACCTGAGCAGTCAACCAACTGCTGCTCAGAGAATGTCTTAGCATTACCCTTCATCAAAGATTGGGATTCAAGGGTAGCCACTGCACTGAATGCCCAGCATGATCCACAGTTCCCCTGGTTCTTAACTGGGGACACCATCCCCTTCTGAGTCCAGTCATGTCAATCCCATTATAGGCAGGGATGGCATCATCAACAATCTCAAATGTTTGATGCATCCCCTTAGGTTTCAGGTAGGAGGCAGCAAATTCTTCATCAGTGAGCACTGTGAACTGGTTGACACCCATCTTGTAGGTTTGGGTATGGTCAGCATTATGGGCAGTGATCTTCTTCATGTTCTCATTGAAGACCATCTCCCTGTAGGTCTCCTCGAAGGTTGACCAAACTGGATGACTGAATCTATCCTTCCAGAGCTGGAACTCAGACACATGGGTCAAGTTCTTAGATTCGGGAGCAACATTGAACAGAGCACCCCCTGCCAACAAGGCCATCAACAACGATGCCAATGCCACAACTGCCTTAGTTTCCATTAGATATATTTATATCCCCAACCAATAACCCCCAGTTTAAAGCCTAGATGCACAAGTAGATTAACCACTAAAGGAAATACAAGGGTAAAGGAGGGAATAGGAGGAAAGAGGAGGGAAGAGGAGGAAGAAATAGAGAAAGTGATGGACATCGACAGACATTGGGAGGAACACACATGATCCATGTTCCTTAATCAAGGGTTTACAAGAAAAAAGAATGGCGGGCTTGCATTTACATAGGCATTAGCTCTGGGAAAAAGATGTTCTGAAAAGAGCACTCATCAAGGAAACTTAATCAAATATGCCCTCTTCTTTTAGATATAACCTCTGATCGCTAAAAACCACGCTCACTCCTCAAATTTCCTCACCTTCGACTTCTCAAATTAACGATGAATTCAAAAATGACGCACTCCTTGAAACCCTCATCAGCCTTCTCCTCTATTCTATCTTCGATCTTCTCGATTTGATCTTGGCCTTTCAAGGAAGTGCTTCTTTCTAAAGAAAGTAAACAAGCCTTCCATAATAAGTAGAATTTTGAATACTCTCTGGAGAGTGAATTCCTATCCTGATTTTGCCATGGCATCCCTGATACTCACCAAAATTACCAAAAGAGACTGCCGATGATGGTTAGATGAAGTCTACTATTACACATCAACAACATGTTTCAAAGCAGTAATACAAGGCAACTCAAAGACTATGAGTAGAAAATAAAAACCAGAAAGGCTCAGATAGGAGAATGAAAACTAATGATTTATCTATCAGACACGTCAGCTAAGTAAAAAATTAAGCGATGTAAATCAACTAATCAGAAGAAACAGTTGCTCGTATAAGCAAGAAATCAATCAGAAAAAATGAATTTTTAAACAGTTTCAAAATAGCCTTTCAGCCCTTTAAGTTTCTTTCGTTTTCTATGCAGACCCTAGAAAGTAAATACCTATTGTTGCAGTTTTTAATCAAGCTACAAAGATAGAAGAAAACTAATTGAACATTTTTTGTTTGTTAAATGTTGATTTGGTGAGTACAAATAGTGTAAATTAACACTTACCCGGTATAATCTTTTAATATGAACGATTTCTCTCGATATTTGCGTTGTCACTCTTACTCTCTGTTATTCGCTCCGCAGCGTAGGAATAAAATACTAGTCCAAATAAATGAAGGTCTTACTCTGTTTTAAATTCCAAGTATTTCTGTTCTCAAGCTCTGCAATAGAGAACAAATAAGAACACTTCGAATTTGGAACGTTACTTGTTTGTACTTAAGAAATTTGTTGTAATTTCCTCTATCTTTCTTAAAATATCTCTGGATAGAAGAATGCGAGATGTAGTCAATTGAAGGAATGAGTTGTATTGTAATGCCACAACTTGTTACGTTGGTCTTCTGCTTTAACAAAATAACAAACGGAAGTCCACTGAAACGGCTCATTGCCCCAGAATTAGTGTGCTTAACTATGTGTTTGGAAGGTTTGAGAACTTTCCAATTCATCTCTTGGCTAGATAGCCCCCAATTAACTGACCTTTTCTCTGGTGACTTGTTTTAACACTTTAACATGGATATAGTTAAACTAAAAGGATCATAAATCGAAAACGAATGGCGTCCCCCAAAGAGTTGGTGTAATTCCAAGAAAAATTCTTAGATATGTTGATAGCCCGATTCCCATGTGCAACGATAGAAAACAGGATAGATTAATGAAAATGATTTTTTAATCGATATATTTTTGAACTTCTGACAACATTGAACAAAGCATCTGCCAACAAAGTAGTAACAATGATGCTAAAAGCGCAAAAAAAAAAAAAACAATATCGGAAGACCAACATCCAGATAGCCAATAGTTCTATGAGTTCAATAGGCACTATGAGGCAACCAAGTAGTAATGAATGGCAGAAACGATCAGGAAAGTCAGCATAAGGTCAACATTTATTGAAGGTTTTGCTGTTTCTGAATTGGATAGCTCTATTTATTGGAAGCTTATTTTTTTAATTTTAGCTGTTAATAATGCTCTTGAGAGTATATATCGCGTCAGTTAATGCTTCAATGTATAATATTTCAGTATGAGCGATCATTTCTACTATCTATATCAGCATCTTCCGGAGCAACCATTGAAATAGTTTGCGTTCAAGTTTCAATTGTTCGTCACAAGAAGGGAAGACAAATGAGACATTTTCATTAGATTCCAAATATTTCTGACTTCTTACTCTACAACGAACAAGAGATACAAAGGCTCCATGCAATAAACGTTTCTAGCTTGTGCTGTCGGTATTTAATAGAAATTCCATTTTCTTCCTTAAAGCGTTTATCGATTGGAGGGTCTGATATTTAGTCAATTGAAGGGATCAATTTTGGAGCAATATCTAAACTTAAAGAGTTGTTTTTATACAACAACAAAATAACAAACGGAGAGCCTTTGAGGCGATTATTGGCTCCAGAATTGAGATTTTTTTGTTTGGATGAGCCGAATTTAAGAAGCTTGCACTTTATCCCAGAGCTAAACAGTCCTAAACTAACTTTTATTTCCCCAGAGTACTCGTTTTAATACTTCGGGATGTAAATAGTCAATTGAAAGGAGTAGGGATCATTTAATATCTGCATACAGCAAGAGTAAGCCAAATACCTGTGTCATTTTGGAATCATAATACTGGAATTTCAAAAATGATAAAGTCCCGCTTCCCTGCCGCTAGAGTTCAACGCTAAAATAAGAACTAAAATGATAACTGAATTAAAATTTATTACTCTATAACTTTAATCCCTCTTGTGAATATTCAAAGCCAGAGATATTTATTGATGGATAGATCTACTTTTTGAGCTTTATTCGATCCGATGTTTGTGGGTTCATATACTCATTAATAGTCGAAAGATGTAGGAAATAAACGAGTGGCTATGTTGTAGCACTATCAGACAAAGCCTGCTCTGTTAATTGGGGAAAAAAATCCATGTATAATATTACTAGCGAAGTATTTTCTGCTCTTTGGAAATTTGTTTGATATTGTTAATATTCGCCTAATGATTTTTTTATTCAATAAATTTTAGAACTTCTGACAACATTGAACAAAGCATCTGCCAAGGTACTGACAATGATGCTAAAAGCACGATTTCTTTGGTCAAAACCCAATAAAAATAATATCAGAAGACCGACATCTAGATGGCCAATATCGGTATGAGTTCAATTGCCTTAAAATAGAACCCAATTAGCATTTAGCATCTATATCTAATGAAGGTTTGGCGCTCTCTGAATTAGATGATAGTAATAATAGGAAACTTATTTTCATACATAGCCTGTTAATAGTTGCTAATTGGTAGTATATATCGCGCCAATTAACTCTTTGATTTGTATATATTTTCAGAATGAGCGAATGCTACTACTACTACATCTACTTTCCTCTCTACTATTACCCTGAGCAGTCAATGAAATAGTTTGCGTTTAAGTATGACTTGAAAGTAACAACAAAAGGATAACAACACTAAAGGTACATTCAGATTCCAAATATTTCTGACTTCTTACTCTAAAACGAACAAGAGGTTCAAGATCTTCACATTTACAGTGCTTCTTTCTAGTGCTTTCGGTATTTAATAGAATTTCCATTTTCTTACTTAAAAGTGTTAATCATAGGAGGCGTCAATATATAGTCAATTTAAGGGACCAACTTTAGAGCGATACCCAAGCTTTAAATATTTATCCTCGGTCACAGCAGAATAACAAATGGAGAGCCTATGAGACGAATGTTTGCTCCTTAATTGAGAACTTTTCTTTTGATTGAGGTAAATTTGAGAAGCTTGCATTTTATTTCAGAGCTAAACTGCCCCAAACTAGTCAGAATTCCATCAGAAAACTCATTCTAATACTTCGGGATGTACATAGTCAAATTAAGGGTGTAGGACTCTAATAATATAGGCATCCTGATTAAGTTTGCAAAATACCTGTGTCATTTTAGAATCACAATACCGGGATTCTAAAAATGATAAAGTCTCGCTTCCCTGCCGCTAGAGTTCGTAGTTAAAATCTAAACTAACTTGATGATTGATCTTATGTACCATTAATGCCTCTTAAATAATTCCTGAAATTACCTTTCGTTCACTCCTTGCTTATTCCCTTATTGATAACTATAAATCGATTCAATATCTTATTTCATTTATTTGGGGATATTTTTCTATTTTCTTCCTGATCGATGGCTCCCAGTATTTTCTTAATCGTGGAATGAGTGAATATTGGTAATTTTGAGAAGAAATCACATCCATATCAATAATTCAGGGTGTTGGTGGACACTCTGCTGGTTGTGAGCTTGCTAGTGGCTGTGTTGGTTTCTGTGACGAGTTCTACTCGCACGCAGGGGATGGTAAACGGTTTCTTTCTAATTTAATCAGCGACTTCTTCATCTTCGTTGATCTCGATGCTAAACACCATCGACTTTCGGTACTTAGTAGCCTGAACCACGGGCACAGGTTCTTTGTTGCTCTCTCTTGGAGGCTGAACTGATTGCCTGGCTACTGACTGGCGGTTGCCCTGAGACCTGGGAGAAGTGAACCCGGATTTGAGGTCACCGTTAATGTTCAGCATTTCATCGGATTGAGAGTGGTTGTGGCTGTCACGGAAAGCGTTGTAGGATGTCATCAGCCTCTCGTTCCTGCTCAGAATATTATTATACTAATTTTAAGTTTTTGCAGTGGGCTTTAAACATATTCACAGCATTCTTAACCAGTATCGATTATTTCTGTTTTTTACACAGCAGAATCACTGAATATATATCCCAGCAACTCGCATTCAAAATCTATCCACAGCCGCCTGCCTCCTTTGTTGGCTTGAAGTACAGTAGTATTAAATGCGTTATGGTAAAATATTACGCGTAGCATCTATTCGAAGATATTCATCTGTAAAATAATAAACTATGCACAGACTAATATGATGTCACTTGAGACCCTTGTTCTTCTCTTCGATTCTTTTGAGTAAATTGCTCCTAACTGTATTGTCGTTGGTTTCCCTTCTAGCTTTGGGTGTCATAGTTTTGACTAGCTCTTTCATCTTTTCTTTGGTTCCATTGGTGATGATGACCCTTTCAACCTTCTCTGGCTTTTCTGTGGGCTTCCTGTCAGTACCCAGCCTCGTTTTCTTTTCTGATTTGTTCTTCAAGGGGATGCTGGGAACAGTGAGTGTGTTTTTATTCTTGTCGTAGATGTAGCTGGCTGAGAATTCTGATGGTTCCTTCTCAGTTTCGAAACTTGGCTTGATGATGGCTGTTTCTGTGTTGAACCTGACTGCTGATCTCTCCCTTTTTTCCCTACTCTTATTGGCACTCTTGTTGTTCCTTGTCTTAGACTTGTCCTGGCTGATACTTGAATCATTCTCCTTGTTCCTCTTTTCGATTGAGGTTTCTTGACCTTCCGTTCATCTGAATGAGCACTCGACAGGGCACTGATCTTGCTCACCAGCAACTATATTACAGTGGAATGTACGCTTTCCTTGAGGTTCCCATCGCTGAAGAACCTGTTGTCTTGTTCGTGTTCTATTTTTTTCTTGGAGGATGACTCCCCGAAACTGTCCTCTGCTGACTGTTCTTCATTGATTTCCTTTTTTTTCAGCGCTTGTTTCTGTTAGTTAGAATGGTTATTGTTCGGGTACCCCCTTGCTGAGACACTTGGTGATGCAAAGTACCTCTCTTGATCTTTGTTCTGAATGTTGGATGGTGAATCGAGGCTGACTTCGGTAGCTAGGCTAGGGAAGTGAGATTGATTGCATTCAGTGTTAATTCCTACTCCCACCACTGAGTTGACCCTAGTTTGGAAACTGGCTTCCATAGCCTTGACTGATGATGCCATGCCATAGGACCTGGGTGTCGATGTGGGTTCCATATCAGTCTGAACACCTTCCTCTGCCCTCTATTCATAATTGTGCCTCTATGTCTTCTGCTTGAGTTTCTTATCGACTAACCAACTGATTTTGTTAATGCGACGGTCCATCTCCTCCTTCAGTTTGTCTATCTTGATGCCGGTCTCGTCCTTAAATGGTATAGGCTCCTGCATTCTTTGAATTTGGCAGGTAAATAATTATATTTGACTTTAGTACAACAACGACTATTTAATTAGGTGAAAGAATGATAGATAGAGGGGAATGCAGCCAAATGGTACTCTATTGACTCATCATAGTTATCATAGTTCACCCTTCGCCCATACTTACCCATACTTAACCCTCTGAGAATAATAAGAATGCAGTATATTTCATCATTCAGTGGACTCCATGAGTGATTTCTTCTCCTCCTGCTGATCTTCTGGTGATGCGAAGAACTGTTTGAAGATGAGTTTGTTGTAGATGAGTGTCCCCAGTATGATGATGGCAAATCCTGCTGCCTTGACTAAATTGACCCCTACTACCAATGATTCTAATTGGAATGCCTTATCATCCCCTGCAGTCACAGTGATGATGATCCCTACTATCCACACTATCGATGTTTTGGTCATGTTAAGCAGTGCCCTAGCCAAGGCATCGAAGTATTTGGTGATTTTGAGACCATTGAGGTTGTAGACTGCAATGGATATGATACCCAATATGACACAGACAATGAGGAACCAACTTGAAAAAACCTATTAAAAGAAGACATCAGGTCTCTCCCAATAGGACTGGTCATCCGAAGTATAGACACACCCAGCCTCCCCAAATGAACAGGGGATGAAGGTCAATATGGTTATGACGATCCCGATAGTAATCAGACCATAGATACCCTCATACCCCACCATCTATAATGGATTGATCTGATTTTGGTACTTCCTGAGCAGTTTCTGTTCATAGGCATAGAAGAAACCATTAGAAATAAGAGAGGTAACCATCAGAATGTACCCTAAAAACTACTCATCATGGGATCCCTCATCACCTGAAGCACTGTCCAGGAACCCAGATGCACCCACCACAGTCACCCCAATGATAGCCAATGAACACCCAGTAATATGTCTCTTCTAGATCCTCATATTGAACAGAATTTTTGAGAAAATAGCAGTAGTCACGATGGCAGCCCCCTTGAACATCAGATAGGTAGAACCAGCAATAAAACTGAGGCCCATGTACTGAAGGATCGATGAGCAGGCATCAGACAAAGCAGGAATAATGAAGATAGTAGGTTTATGTCTCTCTGGTTTCTAGGTAAGGGTCTATTATGAGTCAGAGTATGACAACTATTAGTGAATGCGGTTCTTCCTTCGCTATGCTAAGTAGAGGATGATGCAGAGGGCCTACCCCATGAACATCGAGAAAGACTGGATGTAAGGGTGGAAGAATTTTTTATGGTGAGAACCCTCATCCACATACTGGGTACTCTGGAGCTTATAGGCTAAGATATCAGGCTATGTACCGAAGGTGCTAATAGTCCCAGAAATCAGGAACAGAATGATAGCCACTGCCCGGTAATCCAACTTCATTGATTAATAGGGGACTAGATCGTTGTTTTTAATAAATCTACCAAGGGGCAATTAGGGATGGCGAGTAAGGCTATCAAATGTAATTAGGGGCGCATATTAAATAATTGGACAAATATTTGGAAGAGTAACTGAAGTCGAGAAGTAATATAAGGAATCAGGGACTCACATGAAGGACTACTGTTACACTGCTTTTAAAAAAGGATGCTATAAAATCTAGCTACCTCTCATCCTCTACTCAGGATCCTTCCGGATCAGCTTATTTATGAAGGATACTGCTGTTTTGGACAGGTTGCTTGGGAAGTTGATGGCTGTCGTATCAACCTACATTTATTGGTAAACATACGTTGAGGATCTTCTTCATGGTTTCTTTTCGACTTAAGTGATAAAATGGAGCCTTTCCTACCATTAATTAATAGGCTAGGACACCCAGGCACCATAGATCGACAGTCATGTCGTACTCTGCTCCTTACAGAATTTACGGTGCTGCATAATCAAAGGTGCCACAGTAGGTCTTCCTTCTTTCATTGCAGATAGTTGCCCATCCAAAATCGCACAGTTTGCAGACTCCCTTCCATTATCAACAGGTACATTGGTCATGACGATGTTCTATGGTTTGATGTCACGATGGGCCACTCCCACTTAATGCATAGCTTCTATAGTTAGAGCTATATCCCTGATCTTCCTGGCTGCCTAGTTTTCTGGGATTGTTTTGTTTTTCTTAAGGTACCCGAAGAGGGTGCCCTCCTCCATATACTCCAGAATCAGGTATATCGACTCACTGTCATCAAATACACCATATATCTTCACAATGTGCCCCTCATTGAAAAATGACTGCAGCTTCACTTAGAGCAGGAACTGATCGACGAGCATGTGATTCTTGATCATGTTCTTCGGAACCTTTTTGATTGCGAATAGGGAATGGGTACTCTTATGCATTGCCAAGTACACATGCCCGAATTTACCTTCCCCTAGACTCTTCCCCAGAATGAACCCATTGACCTCTGTCGGTCTTTCCTTTGAGTACTTAAACTCACTGAGCATTGGGGACTTAGTCTTTGATTTACTCTTGACACTATGGTCTTTCTCTGCTGTTTTGTTCTGCTGCCGGGTGTCTGCATTTTCATTGGATCCATAGTTCTTACCATAGTACTTGGATAGTTTGGTTGATGACTTGATGACCTTCGAACTGTAGCATTCCCTGTTCTCATAATTTTGTGAGTTCTCATAGTTTTTGCTGCTTCTCTGGAACTTCCTCTTGTTCTCATCTACTCTCCTGTACTTATCGTTGGGTGTTCTGCTCAGGTTGCTCTTGGGTGTCCTGTTATCCCTTCTGTCTCTTTCCTCCTTCAACCTCCTTAACTCTTCTATTTTTTCGTTGGTGTCCTTCATGTACCAAGACACATAGTCGATGTCCATGGTTGTTTTGCTCTTAACTTTACTCAGACATCGATCGTCGTCATCCACCCTGTTCAAGTATGAGCATTGGTTACTAGCCCTCTGTGCGAACTTGTTTCCATGACTGCTGTGTATATTTTTCCATGACCGGTCCTTCTCCAGCTGGGGTTCCCCATAGACTTTGTCAGTATACTTGATGGAATTTATAGAAGTAGATAGTCTAACTGCCGAAGTCGATAGGTAGTCCTGAGGGTGCTGCTCAGATGCATTGTAGTTGATAGTACTTCGAAGGTGGTCATCCACCCTCTGTGACCCTCGATGACCATACTTCTCACCATTATGGTTGTGATTGTGACTTCGAAGATTGAAATAGGATGAACCAACTGTGTTCGAAGCTGCCCGATCCATCTCATACTTGTCAGCATTGTAGAGGTTCAGAGTCTGACGAAGGTTGCTCAGGTGGTCAGGAATCTTCTTCACCTCAGAGTATTTGTCCTCCCTCATCCAATTCTTACCCGTTGATGCAGGATCGTTAGAAATCTGGGATCCATACAGTTTCGATGGACTCTTCGACAAACCAAATGTCGGGTATGACTCAGGAATGCCACTCTGCTGGTAAGATTGCCTCTTGTTCAGGAAACTCATTGTTCGGTTGGCGATTCTTTCTTATTCTTAATAAGTAAATATGTAGAAATTAGGGTGGACTAGCTTCGACTTCCAAAGACATCGAGCAGCCGACCTAAGCTGGTCACACTTATGAGATGCATATAGAATATAAACAAACAATAACTCCATTTCGATACCGATGTCAGAAAATAGAGTTGCTGATTTCAAACTCAATATCAGTTGAGCCTGAATTCTCACCCGCAGCTAGAAATTGATGTTTTAATGCTTCCTAAATACCCATTCTATCTGGTTCCAGTTTAATAATTTCTCAACGAACTCTCTAGCAGCAGCTGATACACTTTACTCATCAGGAAAGCTATACTCTAGGTTCTTGACTCTTTCAAACACTTGTGTTTTATCTTTCCCTTTGAAGGGTGCTGTTCCAAACAACAGTTCATAGGTGAGTACCCCTATGCACCATAGATCAACTGCCTTTGAGTACTGCCTGCCTTCTGCCATTTCTGGACAGACATAGTCCAATGTCCCACATAGTTCATGTATTTCTTCTGTGTCAATGGAAGACCACCCAAAATCGCACACCTTCACTACCTGTGAATCACTATCATAGATGATGTTTTATGGTTTGATGTCTCTATGGACAACCCCTTGCTGGTGCATGTGCTCAACTGCCCTCACCACCTGTTTGATGATAGCACTGACCTCCTTCTCTTCACTTTTGAACTTCTTGGTAAGTGGACTTCCTCTTGCCCTCTCCAGGATCATAAATATGTGAAATTCATCAGTGAAGGCCGTGTACACCCTCACTGTATTGGGACTATCTAATCTCTTCAGTGCCTCTATTTAAGTGAGGAGTTGATTGTCCATTTGGTACTGGCTGATGGTCGACTTGAACACCTTCTTGACTGCATACAGACATCCTGTGGCCTTGTGTCTGCACTCAAGAGCCTACCCAAATTTCCCATAGCCCAGAGTCTTCCCTATTTCGAAGTCTCTGATGGTCACTCCCCTCGAATAATACTCTCTCTCAATTTCATATTTGTGATCTTCCAATTTGATGGATGTTTCTGTGTAGGATGTCACCTGTTCAACATTGATGATTTTCTTCAGTGCTGTCGTCCTGGTCAATGTGCGGGCTGAGTGTTCCTCGCTCTCTGTAATATCTTTATGCTTGTTCTCAGACCTCCTGGCTTCAGGTGATGAGTTGACATGGCTCTTATTGTGGGATAGTTTTATCTCATTGAGGCAATAATATGAGGGAACTCCCATATCTTCCCCAATGCTGGTTGTTGAAGGTTTAATGTCCGATGATACTTCATCCGTAATCTCGGAGATCTTCTTGAAGAGGTTATCAATGTTAGAGTTAAGTGATTCCATCATAGTTTTATTCTCCTTGAAGTCTGACTACAACTCCTCAGAACTCAGGATGCTGAGAGGTTCCAATTTGGACAGCTAGGCTGTCTTCAACTTGAACTCACCAGATTTCTATGATTGATCACTTTTAGGACTCAGGGAAGCATCCTCAGATTAGGCAGAAGACTGTTAGCTCCGGAGAGTCTGATTCGGACTGAATGATTTGAATATAGCTTCGATTCCATCTAATTGCGGAGGCTGCAGGCAACCCTCGAAGTTACTACCAGTTTAGTTCATGCTGAGTTTTCCCTCGGACATCAGATATCGAATGAATGGAAGTCTGTTAATTTAGGTTCCAAATAAAATTATATTTCTCAACTCCTTCAACCATATTATTCCACTTCAGTTCATTGGGAGTAAAGTGGGATTAGCTATTAATCTAGCCACCTAGTACTCAGATTCAAGGTCAATGATGGCATTTACTACACGATAATAATAATTGAATAAGATATATGTAAGAAGCCCCTTCTGAAGTCTGGCTGCCAGATGTTAAGTGCTGTAAGGGTAACATTGTGAAGATGCTTTGCTTCACTTAGGGATGCTAGAAGTGCTCCTTGGTCTGTGGGGACTTGGAAATGTGAATGTCACTAACTTCACTCAAAATGCGATCTCGTTCATTATTCAAGATTGCAGAAAAGGATTAACTAAAAGAAAGAGAAGCCAAGTGAACAAGTCCAAGAAGCCTTCAAAGCTCTGTATAAGATATATGACGACTGCATCTAAAAACTATCAGACGAGAAGTTCCTGATGGAGGGATGCGAAAAATACTTTGGGCTTAATGAGGCAGAGGTCACTCTGATCCAAAAGATGGAAGAAGGTCGGCATCAAGATATCAAAGGAAAACTCATCAATACCATCAAGCAACAGCTAGAACTGATGCTAAGTATCCTAACTTTAACAAGGAATAGATAGAGTTATTCTGGACTAGGCATGCCTCTTCTTTTGACAAGATAATACAGTCATTAAAGGATCTTCCTCGTACAATGGAAAAGTTTGGATCTTCATAAATTTTGAACCCTGAAGATTGGAGTTTTCTCTCATAAACTATTATGAAATCTTCACGGAAAGTCAAAGGGTTTGAACTTCTTTATCGCGCATCTGAACACAAATACTCGATTGCGTAATTTAATAAGATATGTGCTGGCAAGTCTCATACCATTCTGATTGCAAAGAGTCGAGAATAACTAGTTTTTGGAGGCTACACTCCAGTCCCTTGGGGTGTTAGTGGAGGTTATCAGCAAGATTCAACGAACCAATCGTTTATTTTCTCAATGAACGATAAAACAGTCAATTATTTGTCTCAAAACATGTATGCAATCTTTCTTGATGGCAAAGGTCCGAACTTCGGAAGTAAAGAGCTTTTTATTAGCAATAAATGTAACTAAAGCAAGGAATCTCGAGGAGTTATTGAAAACTACTATGGAGATAGTGGGCAAAGAAGGAAAAACCAATATCTCGGAGCCAAGTCAAGTTCAAACTTTCCCATCAAAGAGTGGGAGGTGTTCCAAGTATGGTTTGTTTGATCTCTATTCATTGATGGAATAAAATATGTTCCTAGAGACTTTAACGATTTGCTAAATTAAATATCTCGAATCTTGTATTCATTTCACTGGTAGTACATGTAGGAATAAAAATCTCCTTCTGAACTCCCTCTTCCTGAGTTGAAGTGTGGTTCTGGCAACATTGTCAGGATGCTCTGCTTCACTCCTGGATGTTAAAAATGCTCTTTGGTTTGCAGTGACTGGAAATGTGAGTGCAATCAACTCCATTCTGAGTGTGAATTTATCAAGTACTCGAAACTGCAGTCTGCAATTAACCCAAAGACCACGAAGCCAAGCGAGCAGGTGAGCTAAGCATTTAAGGCCATATACAAGATCTACGATTAGTGTATTGAAAAACTATCAGAACAGAAGTATTTGATGGAGGGTTGTGAGAAATATTTTGGACTCAATGAGGCTTAGGTGAGTCTAATCCAGAAAATAGAAGAAGGTAGTTTTCAAGAAGTCAATGGAACACTTATAAACAATGTCAAAAATTCATTAGGAACTGATCTAGAATATTTAAACTTAACAAAGGATAGCGTACAAAAATACTGGAGCGATCAAAGTCTCTGCTTTGATAAAATAGTTGAATCACTGAAATGTCTACCTCACAATTTAATAAATTTCGGATTTTCATAAGTCTTAAATCTTGAGGGCTATAGTTTTACTTCTAAAGCTATAAGCAAAGCAACATCAAAAACAGTTAAAAGGTTTAAACTTCTTTACCGAGCATCTGAAAATGAATATCTTGTAAGTAAATTCTTTTAAAAATGTACTGGAAAGTCTCATACCGTTATTGTTGGGGTGAGTGATCAAAATTTAGTGTTTGGAGGTTATACGCCAGTTCCCTGGGCTTCTAAAAGTGGATCCTATTCTTAAGATTCCACCGGTGGATCATTTCTTTTTTCAGTCACTGAAAAAGTATCTATTTCTTAGATCAACATAAAAATGCGATTTATCAAGACAATAAAGGACCAAACTTCGGAAATAAGGAGTTATTTATAAGCAACAAGAGCAACGAAGGTAAAAACTCACGAGCGTTTATTCAAACTTACTATGGAAATTCTCAGCAAAGAGGAAGAAACATATACCTCGGAGCCAAAGATAGTGCAAACTGCTGTATCACCGAGTGGGAAGCTTTCCAAGTTTAATTTGCTGATACCCATTAATTGATGAAATTTACAGAAATAAAGAACAGTTTAGTCAAAGTGAAGTATTCAATGATTCATGGACTCTTTAACTCTTCGATGAGGTC
This sequence comes from Asparagopsis taxiformis, assembly GCA_030407315.1. NCBI lineage: Eukaryota > Rhodophyta > Florideophyceae > Bonnemaisoniales > Bonnemaisoniaceae > Asparagopsis > Asparagopsis taxiformis. The sequence continues at coordinate 8,045 of JALQPE010001094.1, read as the reverse complement.
CTTGGTGCTATCTTTGAATTTGGCATCAACTTTGTCAAACATGGGTTTCAGTCTCTTCCTGAAACACAGACTCCCTTAATCTAGTGTTGACATGCACTCTTGTATGGTTGATATGAGTTGCTCTAGTTTCTTCCAGTTGCATATTTTGAGGATGGCTCCCTCATTGACCTGGAATGTCTGGTCTACTAACACACATAGTTCGTATAGGTAGTCTTCGTTGATGAGTTCCTCATATCTTTTGTACTGTTTCTATCTATTAAGGTTCACGTTGTGTTCCAGATATAGTATGATCTTGGCATGGAACTCATCCGGGATCGATTTCCTCTTTTTGACCACAGTTTCATCAATCAAGTTCTATGATAGGAACTTCTTGATCATTTTGAGGTAGTTCTTGATGCTGATCTTGGCCATCTCCACCCTCTGTTCACTCCTTTCCTGGCTGAATGTCTCCAGTTCCATCTCTGTTGGGTTGAGATCCATCAGATCGTATATTAGAGGCATGTATATCTCTTCATAGCTGTTCAGGATAACCTTCCCATCAATGCTATCTATGTTAGTTCCAATAATCTGAGTCAATGAGTGCACCACTGACTGTCTGAATTCCACATTTCTGGACTATTGTGCCAGACTCTCATACTTTTCAAATAGTAGCATCCATAGTTATGGGTATGTGTTGGGTGTATCTCCTTCTTTATCTTATTTGATTGGTTTGATGGCTTTGAGGTGATCGGCCACTGACCATAGTAGTGTTGCCAGTTTGTACTCTTCATTGTTCTCTGTGTTTTCTTGTATTTGGTGTTTGATGTTGGATGTGCTTTTGCTCTTGGCTAGTCCTCCTTTCTTGGTGCTCTGGAAGGCATACCCGAAATTGATGATGATGTTCTTGACATTCCTGACATCAGTTATCCTGAACAGGTACTCCTTGATCATCAGTTCTTCTAGTTCTTTAACCTGTTCTATGAACTGTTCCTGTTTTTTGTCCCCCATTTTGGTCAGCCATGGGTTGCTGACAAAGTTCTCAATGATCCTGAATACCTCCATGAGTGCCTTCTCCTGGTCTAACATGGGTAGTATTTCTTTGATCTGGTCTATCAGTTCGATGCTGATGTGATTGGTCCTGGATATCTCCAGGTATAGGGTCAGTATCTCATCCTGACCCAAACTGCTCCTCTTATTCTCTTTCTCTTTTTCCCCTTATTTACTATTATTGTTATTTTCCTATCCCTTCTCTCCCTTCCCTCCTTTCTCTCCTTTCCCTCCTTTCTCTCCCTTCTTGGGTAGGTTGACTACCACTGTCTGTACTAAGTGTAGTCCCATGTTCTTGATGGCTTCGTTCTTGTTGGAGCAGATGGTGATGAAGAATGCAGTCAGGAATGACCATTCTTCTTCTAGGTATTGTGAATTCTGGACAATGACCTGTGTGAACTTGTCCAGCACATAGGCTATCATCTTACTAGATACCTTCAATTTGATATCCCTATCCCTGATGGTTTCTATTTCTGTTGGTTTGGCCATGGCCAGTGACTCATAGTGCTGTTCGAAGTCAGCTATGATACTACTCACACACTGAATGAACCCCTGAGCAGTCACTGTAAACAGTTGTTGGGATGTCACCAGTCTCTGTTCCTGATACAGCCTATCTGCCATGAACATCACCTACTACAGTTACTCAGATGTAGATGCAGTAGAATTGGCAGTCATCGATGACTCACTACCACTGTCCGAGTGGGACAGTTGGGTATGCACACCTGCAAACATTTTGAGTAATAATGTCAGACCAGTAGCATCAATGTACTCATAGTAACCATACATCAAATTGGAACCAATCTGAACACACTGACTCACCTTACCCTTAAATGGAGACTGTTGGGGGACTTGATCATTCACAAGGTGACTGCTACCCAGTTGATCAGAGATAGTACTACCCAACAACTCCTGCAGTATCATGTTCCTAGTCTTATTAGAAGGTGTCAACTACAGTTATCGCCAAAAGTACTATGAACCAGTGCTGCAACTACAACAGTAGTTGGAGGAGATTCCTAGATCTGATCTCAGGTGACTATCGAGGAGTGTTCAGAGTATTCTCCCCTTTCTTAGTAGTAGAATTGAGGGTGACCACCTTAATGGATGTCAGGTATCGGATAGTCTTGATGATATTCTGGATCAGTTTCTCCCATCTCTTCCTCGATAGTGACACCAATGATTTATTCTTGGAGAAGGAGTCATTGAAACTTAGTTCCTGGGAAACATTAGATCGGTCTGTCAACATGGGTTCATCTGAACCCCTATTCAGGAGACCAGGTTGATTCTGTTCCTCACTCATGAATTTCTTCCGGGTAGTGATGAGGGTGTACCCTTCCATTAACATTTGTACATACTTAACAGTCTTAGGTGGTCAGTTTTGTTGATTTTCCCGAACTCTCCACATAGTTTTTCTAGATAGTACTCATAGTTGGTGTCCCAGTTCCCTGTATCCTGGATGTCTTCACATTGTGCCAGTTCCTCACTAACCTTAGCTATGATTTCGATGATGGCTGTCCCTCTCTCCAGGTTGAGGGGTATCCTCTATGTTTTTATCTAAAAATACATGGTCACTCATCCATATCAGGCATATACCCTCCAGGATGATGTAAGATTTACTCGATAGTTAGTGTTCCTTGTGGATGTCCTTATTAAGTTCGGAAAGGGTAGCCAAGGATGGTAGATAATCTTCAAATGGTACCAATGGCAGCAAACCCTCCTTGACTGGATGCACCCACAGACTAATTGAGAAGTAAATGAATGCCCGATAGAACCGAATAAAATCAGTCAGGGAACTCTTCTTAAAACTGACTGAGGATATCTCCTTACTACTACTGCCTAAATGGTGACTGTTGGTTTGATAGTTGAGTTATTGAATATACTCACACCCTCACCCATAGCAAAGATATGCTGGACGGCTATCTAGTACATAGTTTTGAGGTTCTTGGATAGGGATGACTCAGGACTAATATGCCATAAACTGTGTTGGCAACCCTTAACTCCGATGATTATCAGGTCCCAAACCAACCCCTTCAGCTGAGTGTTCTTCATCCAGTTGAACTTCTTACCTTCAAACAGGTGCTAGAGGAAACATTGCAGAATCTTCAAGGCTGGTTCATTGAGTTCATTGGGGTTCATGATAGGTTACACTATCTTCTATTGTATTCCTGTGGTTTCTGTTTAGAATAGGGTCTAAGTGAGAGTAAACAAAGCACTCACTGATATGTTCTGGACCACATTGTCCCCTATGCAGCACTCAAAACACACGGAGTATATCCGGATGAGCAGGTTGTATTACATGCACCCCAGTAGATTCTTGTTTATAAAGCTGAACACATTCTGAACTATCCTGAGTGATAGTTCAGTTTTATCAGCTGTCTGCTTGGATCCTTCCCCCCAGAATTTGGATTTCTCCCTCTCTTTCATCAGCAGTGCAATCACATCTAGAATGTGGTAGAGTAACTGTTCCATTTCGGTACCCGGTTTCCGAGCCTTAGAACCCAGGAAGTTAATGACCCGGCTCAGGATACCCAGGGTCAAACTGCTGGTGTTTTTAACCTGTAGCACATGCAGAAGGTGGGATAACAGTCTAGATAGGAATTCAGGGAATGTCTGATCATCCATGAGGAGCACCTACTGGAGTATCTTGATGGTATTCTATGATGTTACAACTAGAGTACATCATGCAGGTCCCTCGAAGATTTCTTGATGGTATTGGAGAGGGCAGTCAGATCAGTAGCCAGAGCTGTCTTCAGAGTCGATAGGGCACTAGACTCCTCCTTCATTATCCTATTTAAATTCACAGAATGAATGCATGTTAATCATCAAAGAAAATAGGATAAAGATAAAGGGTGGAGAGAATGGAGGAATATCCATTGATGACTGATACTGACAGATAGACATTGATTGATGACACATTGATTGATGATAGGAAGCATTGATAATCATTTCAGTCAGGACTTGTAGATCCGGATGAAGTCCTCGATTTTGAACCTGCAGATGGGACACTCTTTGAGGTTCTTGCTGCACTTGATGCATGCTGTGTTGTGCTTGCATGGCATATAGACACAGTCCTTGTCATTCTCGTAGCATATGATGCAGGCATTGGGGTTAGCCTTGTCACTCACATAGGCTGTTTTGATTTTGCAGCAGTAGGTCTGACTGGTACCTATCTTGAAGATAACCTTATCAGCCAACTCAAATGATGGACTAGCCTCCCCTTCCAATGACAACCTCCTCCATGTTCCATTAGTCGTAGCCATATCCTCCAAGAAGTACTTCCCCTCCATCATCGATATAGTTGCATGCATGTTACTCAGGTGCTGGTCATCAGGGAAATTCAGTTCATTGTTCTGTTTACGACCGATAGTCACCCTATACTTAGGAATCTAGATCCTCATTCCTTGAGATGGACCCTCAATCACCCCCAGCACCAGAGTACCACTCACAAAGTGAGCCTGGAACTGGTTAGATCCCATCTCGAATATCATATCAGGGAAAATCTCACATTTCTCAGCTATCTTCGTGAAGGTACCAGTGGTTGACCCAGTGTCCCTCAAGTAGAACTTCTCGTCTCTGAACTGTATTTCAGCATGGAACCGGGATATGCTTTCATCCAGGATCAGTATCTGGTTGGTACTATGCCTACCGATTTTGGCTCCCTGCTGCTTGACTGAGAAGAATGATGTTTGTGGTCCATCATACTGCTGTATGATGAGTTCATATTCTTTCTTTTTGTCTGTTTCCTCTTCCTCCTCCATCATTTCTGCTTCCATTTCCATTTAGTTGTTCTTGCTGCTTTCTGGTTCCAGTTTTTCGCTTCTGTCAACCTTGTCAACAAATACTTCCCTGGGTTCCTCAATGCTCCGGTATGATGACTGTTGTATGACTCTAGGTTCTTCAACCATACTAGTCTGTTTGTCCATGTTCATTCTCGGTTTGTGAGTGAGTTCTGATACCTGCACCTTTGAACTTACCTGCATCAGGTTGCTCCCCATCACCATCGATGAAGCACCCGCATTACCCGACTTCAAGAACTATTCGTATTCGGACAACCCCCTAGAAATCCCTACATTTAGAAAGACCATACATGACATTATTTTCTTGACGGTGATGCCGGACTTGATGATCAACTACTGGCGAAGGTCCTCCTAGGTCAGGGAACTCAAAATTGAACCATCAATTGCATGCTATTCTGCTTTACATCTCACCAGTACTGAATTTTGGGAAGAGGTTCTCCAGACCGATAAAGTCCAACCAAAGCTCAATGTCCGACACTGTCCACTTAATAGGCTCCTTAGGCAGGATGTTGTGCAGCCGCTAGTAGTCCATTTTTTGTTTCGTGATTCAATTAAGCTAAGTTTCTAATAACTAACTCGTTACAATCAATCAGTCAAAATTAAGAGGTCAAAGAATATCACAAAGAAAAAAGGAGAGAGCAGGGAAGAAGGGACAGATGGCATCATAGGGGGGTTTGGGTTCAAAAAAATATAAGGAAGGTACTCATACTCTTCGATGGATGCATTTATCGAAGATTTTAATTTAGAAGTATAGTCAATGAAGGAATTGAGTGGGAGGCTGCCCTATTTCCTGGGTATCTGATATCATCCTTAATCATCCTTTGTGATGGTTCTCCCTTATTCCTTCCCTCTCTTTTCCTCAACTTTGACTAGTTATCTCCCTTATATTTAACTCTTGTGATTCCTCTTTTTCCTATATTTATTGTATTTGACTAGATGGGTGCCTTCTGGCTGTGCATGTTACCTGATTATTTTTCTGCTCCTTTCTTGCTGTATTCTCATAAGTAGTCCTCTATTTCTATAATACATATCATAATGGGGAGTATTTGTTTTTCATCTAAGCACGACCGTGAACCCTAGATGCCTGCTCAGAGTGCTCAGAAGAACAAGGTGAACACTCAATCCAAAATTGAGAATGTGGACGTCGTGAAGGTGAAGCTCAAGCAGGCTAGAGACAACATCAAGAACTTCATGGCTAAAAAGTAGAAGGACATCAGTGAGATTGACTTGAAGATTAAGGAGGAACTACCAGCCTACCAGGAAACAGGCAACAAAAAAAGATGGTTCCCCTCCTAAAGGCCAAGAAGGACATCCAGACTATGGTGGACAATGCGGACATCAGACTCAGACTAGTCAACGACAAACTAGGCGAAGTAGAACTACAACAAATGGATGTCAATGTAAATATGGGAATAAAAATAGACCATCAATGTGTTGGATGACTCCAACAAGTACATCAAGGGAGTGCAGGATGAACTCGAAAAGAAAGACTGGAGAGCAGTGCTGGAAGAGTCCAAAAATAGGGTGGAAATGGACTGGGGAGAACAGGAAGACATCGAAGAAGACGAAACATTCCAGGCCATGTGGAAAGAAATCGGAGGAGACAAAATACCAGCCAAACAAACAGTCCAGGTCAATGTCAACGTAGACAAAAATGCACAGAAACAAAAGGAAGAAGAAAGGGAAGTAGCCATGGCATGATGATAGTATGATAGGAGGGATGGAGATAGTCGAATAGAGAATATAGAGGGTGTCAAGACACTTGAGACACTTAAGCACCCAAGACAATTATAAATAAAAATAAAGGACAACGCACAGATCCACGATGCCCAAAGAAATAGAAGCAGTAGCAGGTACAGCTATATGATAGTATAGGGAGCAAACCCAGGAAACTGATCAAAAGTCAACGACCTAACAACCCAACATTGTACACCCTCATCGATATAGAGCATCTCGTTCAGTTAAAGTGCTTTTGGGATTGGAAAAACTAGATCCAATAGAGTAGAAACTACTCTCAAGCAAGACTCGAACAACTCCCTTCGCACCAATTAATCCTGAATTGTCAGGTCGCAAGACTGAGCTCGGTAACTACCCTGAGATGAAAATTAATAAGGATATCGATCCAGAGCCAGAGAAAGCAGATAAACCGGTCAGTCAGCAAAAGAGTACATTCAAAGCGAGTCTTTCACAATCAGCACTTCAAAGTGAGTCAGTCAAGAAGGAACAACCATCAAAATACTATCAAGAAGCACTGAAAAGGCACACGATTAATTCAAAGACAAATCTCTGTTCAGCAATCAAAGAAACTCTCTCAACAGATTAGTTGCAGAGGAGAGGGGACACAAAAGGAACCTAAGCCACAGCCAGCTCCAGAGTTACAATTATATGAACCACGATGGTACCCATTTACTAACCTTAGCAATCAAGACCAAACAGGCCCTAGGCTACAACATAATAAGCTGCATGCCTTCCTACCTATGAATCTTTAATGAACATCTAATCTAATTTTGAGTTATATTCAATTTAAAATGGTCAACCCTCGGCTATACAATTAAATTGAATCGAAGTTGAAATTGCGAGTGATGATACTAAGTCTCGTTCGTCTGAAGATGAAGACACCTAACACTTCCTGACCTCTTCAATATACTTAATGGCACATATTGACATCAATAGACCTCTTTGCTGATCATTCAATCCTTTTTGCCCTTTTTGGTGGTCTTGACATTCTTTTCTGGGTTCTGGGTGAGTTTGGCCTTTTCGGGTGAGAAGAAGACGCTGACGGTGGAGAGGACACCCAGGATGACTGCTGAAATGAGGACATACTGAGCCATTCTGTCCTTATCTTGGAAGCTACCCAGCACCCATCCAAAGTAGGCAACTACTCTGGCGAAATTGGTAACAGCCCAGGCAAATTTACGATGGAATGAACTCCTTCTGGTACCAAGGAGGGCAGAAGCACCAGTGAGATGCTGGATGATGACCATCAGTCCCACAATAGTTCCTAAACATATAAAATTGTATACCTCCAATGACGTGCACCTTCTTGAGGGTGGACCACTGTTCAAAGTTAGGAAGGTTAGGATAGACCCTCACCCAAGCCCCAGCAATGAAGTAGATAGTCAGGACGTCAATGGCGAAGAAAGCCAAAGCATGGAGGTAATAATAATAATAATAATAATAGCGTCCGATCACTGCGGATATTGGTTGATGGTGATGTCCCTCAGT
>JALQPE010001093.1:0-25015 GCA_030407315.1 Asparagopsis taxiformis | reverse complement strand
AACCTTTTCTGCTTCACCCATCCAGCCTTGCCCCTTTAGTGTACCCTTCCAAAGCAGTATCCTGACAGATTCCAGGAATTGCGTACTACCTGTTTGGGCTATAAATCGTTCCTTAGCATTCATACCTTCTTTTTTTGGGAAAGATAGAAATTTCTACCTGCTCATTGGAAACTGTATGATGAAAATCAGGACGCTAAATGAAAACAGTCCCTGGTTTTTATGCTCATTTTGTCTGTATGGGGGACCTAGTAGCCAACCTTTCTTTGCCCTTTACTAGTCTATCACTAGGAAAAAACTCAATAACTAATACTTATTTATGCGAAAATTGATTGGGGCTTTTTATGATTCTGGCCACTATTATGGCTTGTGAAAAACAAACAGATGATAGTGTTCAGGCCATTACTTTGGAACCTATTATGGTGAATGTGGAGGAACTTGTTACCAATCATTTTCCTTCAAGATAGGTGTTGTTTGCCAGGAACAACGCTCTTATTTTCAGGGAGATCTGCAGGATGTTTGTCAGGGTGTCCAGGATGAATCGGTTTGGGCGGAGCTATTGAATAACTTCAACCCTCGTAGCATTCGTGGGCTTAGATGAGGTGATTGGTGCCCAGATTGTGCAGATGGCGGCGCTTCCTTTATTGAAATAGAGAGAGATGGCGAAATTACAAAGAGTCACCTTCGAGACAGGGAACCACCGGCAGCTATGGAGCAGTTTCATCAAAAGATTAGCGATTTTAGTGAGGAAATCACCAATCTTTCGGAATGCCAATAGCGTATGCAATAAGGGAGGGGATCGTTTTTTACGCTTTCCCCTTCCAGTAGCTAGCCAGGCTAGAGCCGGAAAAATATCATTAAAGGGCCAAAAACGACGGCTGCTAGACCCATCGTCGCTACCTTCCCCATTTCCAGAGCAATACCAGATGCCAAACCGAATTTTGCATGCCTACTCAAAGGCAATGGTTCGGCAGGAGGCCTTGTCCATGCCGGACCATTTGGCTGTCAAGTATCCCAGGAAATAGCCAAACCCATTATGTAGCAGGCAAGCCCAAAACTAGAAGCGGCCCGATGCTTAGGAGGCTATCTCGGCCGGCCGCGGTGATAATAGCTATGATCACCGCTATTCCAAACCATGGATAGTTTTGGCATGGCCCCGGTCGAGCGAGGCGAGCTTACCCGCTAAGATATCGATTGAAAAGCAGGCCTAAAGCTACAGGGAGTATCACGATTTTGAACATAATGAATACCATAGCCCAAAAATCAATCGGTACTAATTGGCCCGCAAGCAGTTTCATTAAGACAGGTGTGAGTAACGGGGCAACGAGCGTGGCGATGGCTGTCAGTGTTGGGATAAGGCTAGATTAGCCCCGCTATATAAGACATGACATTGGAGGCTAAGCCGCTAGGAGAGGAGCCTACTAATATGATTCCCGCTGCAATCTCTGGCGGAAAGTTAAAAGCGGACGGTTAAGAAAAACCGATCAAGGGCATGATCGTGAATTGACAAGCTAGACCAATAAGAACTCCTTTGGGCATTTTTTAATATACCCTTGAAGTCTGCTATACTCATGGCTGTCCCCATTCCAAACATGATGATCATCAATAAAGGAATGATCAAGGATTTCAATGAGAATTCTCCCCAGGATTGTAAACGTTTCAGGAGAAAAACAAAGCCCAAACTACTGCCACCATCACCCAAACGGTGAGGAGATATTTCCCAGTTGTTGCGTTCTACTCAGTCGTATGGCTAAAAAGGAAAGAAAAACAATTGCCGTTAGGCCAAAAATAGCATTGTCAAATAAGGTCATTCTCTGCGGAAGTTTTTTCAGTAGGGTGCGGCTTTAGTATGCCAATAGTCGTTTTCTGGTATATTCTGGAGGCTGTTGCGACAGCTAGCGTAGTTTTTTCTTGCAGATGAGCCAAGGCCAGTACCATTGAGCGGTCGAGCGATAGGCAGATGATTCTTCAGCAATGGGACTTAAACGGGTGATGGCTATAGTTGGCTGTCCTTCTTCAAAGCGGCAATACTGGCATAAATTTGAGCTTGGAGGTCTGTTGGCTCATTCTGTAGGTAACTTTCAGAAGGTTCAAGGCAGTAGCGTACTCTCCGCCATTGAAGGCACTTTCTATCGCTGCAATTCCTTTTTGGTCTTCTCCTCGCTCTTGTAAGGAAAGAGGGCCGATGCTCCGCAAATTGACCATAAGTTGGGGCTGTGTTGAGCCAGCGTGGAAGGAATAGTATTAATAGAATGGCTGCTGCGGCAGCACCAGATATCCAGTAAAGCCTGGAACGGAGCGGAAATGCGCTTAGCATCTGGTCGGGAGTCTTCCTGGGAAAAAGGAATCGGCTAGTTCAGCAACTTCCGCCTTCAACTTTTCACGCCCAGGGCGAACCGCGAGAAAATCTTCCATTTGTTTTCGCTGCTCAAAGGCCTTTGCAAAACTGGAGTCCTCTGTCAATTGCTGCTCAAAGGCAGTCCGTTCGGCCTCATTGAGTTCCTTATTTAAAATATTGATCTATTTTTTTTGAGTAGTCGTCGGTCATATCTCAGTGCTTTAGGCCTCGGATAGGAGAATTCTCCATCGTTCCAAACAGGCGTTTTTACGGCGATATAATGCATTCGCAGTGCTGAATGATAATGCTTGTATAATGTCTTCCGTGGAGCGCCGCCCTTAATCATAGTCAACAAACTGCTGACAAAGGTCGGATAGCTTTTTGAAAACTAACTTCCAGTCTTTGGGCTTGGTGTGAGCTGCTCAGTTGCAATGAGCAGATCTTCAATATTGGGTCATTTTCATCAGTATATCGCTGCAAATTCTGATTTCTTACCTCCTGATCGCGTTATTTTTTATTTTTTTTATCGAGCCACTAATATCGGATAATTCCCATAAAGTAGGCACCAAATGCACAAGGGAGTAAAAAGTCTTTTCCGGCTACCTTGTCATAGATGGCTACAATAGCCTCCTGAAAGATATCCTTGGCCTCCTCCCGTTGGCCTCCGTGTTTTTAGTACCCAGGCACTGACCCTTGGTGTGCATATTCTTTATAAATCTGTTGTAGAACCTTTCGCTCTCCGCTTCTGAGTCCGTCCAGTAGTACCTGGTCTTGTTGTTCAGGCATTGTCAAACGCCTTTTCTAAAAGCCAAATATACGCAAGTAATTGCTGAGTACTTACCGGGTGAGTGTTTTTTTTAAGTCGTTGATATCCTGTGTTTTATGTTTTTATGTATCCTTTCTAGTTTATTTTCTCACCGGGTGAGTAAAAAAAATAGAGCCTAAAGGGTAAGATTCTATCAGCACAGCAGATATACCTACAAAAACCAATGACTCACTACTGTAAACGACTTCCGTCATTGGATCATAATCACCAAAATCCAAGAACGATGCAAAGAAAGTTATCCACGCTCACTCTGTTTTTATTCCTTTTACCGCTAATGTTAAGGCAAGCAATTCCCTGCTGGCGCAGCCACCTTTTCAAAGTTGTATGGCGATGCTAACCGCAGAGCTATACGGAGGTCCGTGTGCACGAAGGTTCCATTTATGCCTGTGGCTATTTGGGAGAGAATAATGAGGTATTAGGTGTTTTTAGTCGATTTGATATAATGGTCAATTGCAATGGACGACATGGTAGAGGATACGACTGTCCAATGGTTGGATTTTGTGCCCACCACCGACAATGCTTTTTTAGTGGTAAGGACGGACCACCCCGGTTGGAATACCTGGGGGTGCCCAAAACAACAACCTGTCTGTAATTTCTAAAATAACGAATACCGGGGCTATTTTTTGGACTCGGTACTATGAGAACACGGGCAGAGAATCCTTTTCTCGAATTATTAGACTTTCTACTGTTCCTATCGGTACGGGGGAGTACTATGTATTAGGTGTCGAAAATCCCAACACTTCGCCTTCCATGACCGACCGGGTAGTACTCTATAATTTTGATATTAATGGCAATGCTATCTGGAAGAAGCGCCTGGAAGCGGGCACGGATAACGAGTTATCCGAAGTATGTTAGCTGTTGGGCCTAGCAATTTTGCATTACTGGAAATGTTGAATCAGCGTGCAAGTGTTGATGTTAGATGCTAATGGCAATCCAACTCCACAAGATTTTGAATATACGCCCACTACGACTGTTTTCCAGGATGTTGCAGGCTGCGCCTAATCGAGATCTTTTGCTGGAGGATTATATCGCCAGGGAAGTACGTCAACTGCCCTCTTGACAAGAGTTGATCCTGTACGGGCCAAGCTCGTTGGGCCTTGACAATACCTAGTCGCACACACGGATTTGGCACGTTACAGAGCCAGACGGTGATGGTGCTTTTTTTGTACTCAGTATGGGTACATATGCCGGCCAGGATCGACCGATTTTGTCACAAGTTTAGGGAAGGACTAGCCAATAACTTTCCGACCACTACTGTGTCTAGGATACATGGAAGACGGTGAAACAGCCTACGAAGTAGGAACCCTGCGCTTATACAACAATTCTGATTTATTATATCACGACAACCGTGCCGATAATCCCAGTGGATTTGGTTTTATGGATGGACTAATTGGTCGGATGGATCGCGAATTCTCTTCCTGTATTACGAAGGAAGCTTTTTTGAGATTGTTCCAATGGAACTAGATCCTAGTGATGGCCAAACTCGCGTGCAGGAAAGCGAAATTCCGGAACCTCGCATCAGCGAGCGTCAACGACCTATTGACTGGCTGGAGGAAGAACTTTGTAGTGATTGTGGCAGTATTATTCAAGATACCCTGGAAACAGACTGTGCTGTACAGTCGGCCTATAGTTATAGCTTTTACGTAGAAAATCAATCTGGTTATGATGTAACCGGAGTTGTAATAAATAATTTGCCAGCAGGCTGGACGTTTAGCGACCAATACTGGTCAGCACCACACCCCAGTTTCCAATTCCAGATAATGGTATTGGCGGACCTTTCGACTTAGTCATATATCCACCTTTCCCTATTACGCAACCTACTGATATTTGCTTTGATGTAGTTTTTCTCAGTGGAACCTATGAGTGCTGTCACTTCACTTACTGTCTTACCCTATTACCACAAGACCCCTGTGAGTCGGTTAGTGTATCTGCTTCCTCTATAGACAGCGAGGAATTTTGCTGCTACCAGATTTCATTGGAAAATGAGTATTGTGACAACTATTTCACAGGCGTGCAAACAGAAATTCTCACGCCGGGCGTGTACTTCAACCAATATTCAGGAGGAAGCAATTGGATACCGACCCCCAATGCCGCTCAAGATGATATCATCTGGACGCATAACGGTGGCTATGTCCCAACAGGTATTGATAACGACATATTCTTCTGTTTGGATGGTATCACCAATGCTGCTCAAACTCCGCAAGAGGTGGCCTTCCATTGGCTAACCGTAGATGCAACGGAGAAACGATCATTGCCTGTTCTGATACCTTGCGGTTTGAATGTCAGTCCTGTCTTCTAGTAGAAGATACGAAGGTAGAGTGTATCGATAACAATACCTTAAGTTACACCCTGACAATCACTAATAATACGTCCCCTCCGGTAACTTCTAATATGATTTTACTTGAGATGCAAACGCCAGGATATAGCTTTAGTCCAGATTTCATTAATGTTACTTTGGCTAGCGGTGCCAGCACGACGCAAGTAATTACTATTAATAGTATAGCGCCACTCAACCCTGGCGATGTCCTTTCGTACAAGGTAACGCTACTGGGAGAGGATGGTTGGTGCTGTCACTTGGATGGTTTATCGCTTGTTGTGCCTGAATGTGATCAAATCACACCCTGTATTGATCCGAACCAAATTGATCAGACTGTAGTTTGTCCCACAACTCCGGATGTAGTCTGTGGCTGCGATGGCAAACGTATCGAATGCTTGTGTAGCTGAATTTTACAACGGATTGACTAGTTGGACCCCAGGGCCCTGTGGTCAACCTCTTGTTAGCCCCGAAGAACGCGCTGTCTCTGCAATAGTATTCCCGAATCCTACACCTGGAGATCTTCAAGTAGGCTACCTCAGCCGGACACCTATCAAGTACAAGTACTAGATATGAACGGCAAGGTCTTAATTGAAAAGCAATACCATGAAACGACTCACTTTCAATTATCCCTACATGAACAGCCGGGTGGTATCTACTATTTGCGAATTGAAGGAGCAAAAGGCTTCCAGGAACAACGATCTTTTGTCAAGATTAATCCATAGGAAGTTGTTGAGCAATCTTCATGCCCATCAGTAGTTCACCCTGGTGTATGGGTTTCCCAGAACCGATACAAATTATTGAAGGCCTTTCCCCTCTTTGGGAGGGGCCTTCCTTATCTTCTTTAAGTACTTTTTATGCTTACATTTAAGACGGGTTTGAAACAAGACCAAATCCGTTGTATGAACTAGCCAGAAAAAACCGTCAGCTAAAGTAAGTAGTGTGACAATAGTAATCGTGTAATTTCAGGTATGGAATTTTGCGGCTAGGCTAGGCAGGAAAACTGCCCATAGCCGTAGGCTACGGAAGGCTTTGACTAACGCAGCCTAGCCGCAAAAGACACAGCTGAAAAGCAGGAGAATCTATTCTCACACTACTTAAAATACAAATCAACCATAAACCACTTTTCAAAAATGAAACTACAAGCAGCATTACCCCTTCTCATTTCTCTGCTTTTTACGCTTTCTACAGCTAAGACTCAAGTCATTTTTTTCAGGAAGACTTTAATAACGGCTTACCGGATGGATGGACTCAGGACCCCGGAGAAGACCGCCTGCTTTGGCAGGTCCGAGGTGATGGAGAGGCCCTATTTGGTCAGTATTGGAACAACCGCCAGCGTTTGGATTCACCTTCGGATGGAGGAGCTGCGGTTTTCGACTCAGATGGTTATCAATCCAATCCAGAAACACTCATTCCCTTCCCACATAAAGCGGCATTGGTTTCTCCCGTGATAGATGTCAGCGGGCGTGAGCGGGTGGCTATTCAGTATTATCAATATTATCGAAATTTCGAAAGTGTTACCAGTGTAGGTATTTCTTTTAATGGAGGAGCAGATTGGCGGGATATCCGTGTCAATGCGAATATCCCAAGAGCAGCGGAGACGTCGAATGCTAATTTGGTGTTCCTGGAGTTGACCGATTTTATTGCCGAAGAAACCCAGATGCAGATTCGATTCCTCTTTGAAGGAAGTAATTTCTTTTGGATTATTGATGATGTCCAATTGCTGGAATTACCGCCGGAGTTTGGGAGACCTTTCCGCGTTCCCTTGGCGATAGTTTGACCCAATGGGAGGTCGCTTATTTAGTAGATTCTTTGGGCGGAGCCTATCCTCCGGATGAATTAGCTGTACAGTGGTCACCAACAGCTACTGATGGTTTTAAAGATAGCTTACGTCAACAACTTCAGGTCGTTTCTTATGACACTTGTACCTGTAGCGATTTAGAGCTTTTCCATTTTGCCGACACTTTTACCATTGATCTATCGGAAAATTTGCTAATCAATGGTGATTTCACCGATGGCGCCCAAGGTTTTCGTAGCGAGTTAAATAATGACTGCGGCAATTGTAATGCCTCCTCTTATTGTGTGGGGACACAAATGACAGATATCTGCCCCTTTAATGCTACTTGGTCGAGCAATAACTTTTCGGCCTTCGACAATCCAGGTACAAATCCATTTTGATCATTGATGGCAGCACAACACCTGGGTTGATTTTTGGTGCCAGGATGTGGCGCTGGAGGCCAATGAGGACTACCTTTTCGCCTTCCGAGGTCGAAACCTGGTGGCCAGTAACCCTAGCCACAACTGCAATTGCTCGTCAATGGTAGCCCCGTATCATCCAGTATTATACAAATGGATGCGAGTAGTGATTGGGAGCTGTATTTTGTGCAGTGGACTGCGAGTAGTAGTGCTACTGTTACTTTGTGTTTGGAGCAGCTGAATGGCGGTCTAATTGGTAATGATTATGGAATTGATGATCTCATTCTAGTAAAAGATGGTAACACCATATTAAACATACAGGAGAAAAAGGCTACCGCTGATCAGGAAACAGATGGCGTGCAGGAAACGGATTTTAACTATTACAATGCCGATTTTCTGGATATCAAAAATACGCCTGCCTTTTATGGCGATACCTACCCTCAGCTTCCTCAACCTGAGCCTGCTGAAGGTGAAGAGGTCGTGGTAGCAATTTTAGATACAGGGATTGATTACAATTATAAGCAGGATATCTCTGGCGTTGGTCCTATTACAATCAGTCAGTATCTAAAGCCAAGTACCCAAGCTTGTTATCCGACAGATATACTGGGCTGGAATTTTGTCCATGCTGATGATCCGCTTTTACAAAACAAACCCTTTGATGACCATAGTCACGGGACACATGTAGCGGTATCATTATCCAAAACTGGCAGACCTTGACCGATGATTGTTGTGAACTCAAGATCTTGCCCGTAAAAACACATGATGCCAGAGGACTTGGCAAGTTGTTCAATGTAAGTTGTGGGGTTTATTATGCCACGGAAGAAAAAGCCAATTTTATCAATGCCAGTTGGGGATTCAGTGCTGTTCAATCTCCAACAGACGGGATTTTACATAATGCCATTGCATACGCCCGTGATCAAGCCGATATTCGGTTGATAACTTCGGCAGGAAACGAGGGCGTTTCATTAATGTCGACACCAGATTATCCTTCAAACTATGACCTAAATAATATCTTATCCACAGCTGCATTGGATAGCACGGAAAACTTGTGGTCATTTTCCAACTTTTCTGACCTCTGGGTAGCCTACGCGGCAAAGGGGGTAGGGGTGAATAGTTCAGTCCCGCCTGGTAGCCTTGATGGTAATGTTGCCAACTTCTGGGCAGCAAAATCTGGGACGTCCATGGCCGCACCTGTCATAACTGCCGCTGCTGCCAAACTACATTGCCTCGATTATGAGGATAACAGCCTGGATGTTTTTGGAAAACTCAATGTCCTTAGCGAGCAATTGACTCCATTACTACCAATGGTTGATAACGGCCGTACCATTGATGTGCATGATTTAATTGGAAGAATTAATGATTGTACCTTGCTAGTGACCGGTGTGATTGATTTGGAAGGGAAAGCAGAGGTGGAGTTTTATCCCAACCCGTTCCAGAATTGGGTAAATATACGAGTAAAGGATAGTGTCGTAAATTTCCAACGATTGTTGGTGACGGATGCCCTCGGTCGTGTTTTAATACAAAGGGATTTAGATCGAAGTAGCCAAGAGTGGAGAGAAGAACTAAATCTCAGTAAGTTGATGAAGGGCGTTTATCAAATTCATTTGTTGGCTGCCGAAGGACAAATCACACAACTATTGATCAAGCAGTAATCTTATCTCTTCTTTGACAAATCCGCTGGCCAATCAAAAATGAGATGAATAAGCAACACTGAAAATTTCAGTCAAGGAAGCATTTCATGCCAAGTTTGAGTGCCTCCAGCCCCAGGATTTATCAAAGAACCAATATAAAGGAAACAGGAGTAAGTTAGGGTGAAGAGATGGCAATGTAGCTCGAAATAAACACTTGAGCGATCACATTGCTACCTCTTCACCTTATTCTATGTGAACTTCAACGATAAAAGCGTGCATTTTTCCTGATAGTGACCTACATTAGAGGAAAGAATTGACTTCTCTGACAATTTAAGCGGCAAGGTCTTAGGTAAAACCTATTGCGACTAAAGAAGCAGGATCTTTACTTTGAGCATGGCCCAAAATCACAATAATTGTCAAAGGACCAGAATTAATCACTTTTCCTCTAATCTCTATGTCCAATCACTGCAAAACCCTTCTTTCTCTCTTTTTTCCTATGCTATGTTTGCCTCTTTTCCCAATCGAACACCTTTTCTTATGCTGAGGCTTTGGCTTGGGCAAGATCTTCGGAACAAAAATTGGAAGCAGCGCTACCTGTTTTTGACGAATACATAGAGCGGGCAAGAGTTGAAGGCTTAACGGATACGGTTTCGCTCTTTACGCATTATAAGGCAGTGAAGTACTATCGCATTGATATTGATTCTGCTTGGCTATCAATGAGCGCGCCATCCAGCTGCGCATGCAAGAGCAAGACCGAGAAGGGGCCTCTCGTAGCTATTATAATCAGGGATTATTCTACAATAGCAAAGGAAATGAAGAAGAGTGAAAGCAAGCTTCGAAGCCATTCTTGAGTTGGATTACAGTAAAGACAATCCGATGTTTGTTAGCAGTTCATACCGCCTGAGTCTGACCGAACGAGATCGAGGAGACTATGAACGAGCCTTGTACTACTTAGATATCGCTTTTCAACCCTTACACAAAAGACAAGGAGAAATCTCGAAGGGATAGCACCAACTTGGCTTTATTGCATCATGCCTATAGTACCATTTACAATCAAATGGGAGATAGCCTTCTATCTCTAAAGCCAAGAACCACCTCAAGGAAGAAATTGATCTCTATAAAATCCTCGGGCTGGAGAATCGAATGGCTGCAGCTTATTTTGAATTGGGTAGTGCCTATGAAAACTTACATCATTACGATAGTGCCATCTTCTTTTTTGAAGCGGCTAAAAGGGAGTACACTATTCTAGAAGATGAAGAAATGGTCAATGATGCGCAGAATAACCTAAGCTTGCCCTTGCGGAAATTGGGACGCTTCTCGGAAGCCTTAGAAGGTCTGCAGAGGAGCTTACGTCAACACCAGGCAACAGTTGGAACTGGACCTCACCCAGCACAAGCTCGTTATATGACAATTTAGCTGAAGTATATTTGGCAAAGGGGGAAGTGAATAGAGCGATTCTTTACTTCCAGCAAGCCATCGCCAATATTGTGCCATTTGATGGATCAGACCGACCTGAAACGAATCCAAGTCGGCAAACTATCGAAGACCTTGCAGATAAAGAAGACCTTTTGACCTATTTACGAGATAAGGCACGCGCTTGGCAAGCCTTCTATGAGCAGGAAAAAGATCAGGATCACCTAGAGCAAGCATTGGCTACCCTATTGCTGGCGGACTATGTTGTTGATTTAATGAGAACGGAGCATCTAGATGCAGAATCCAAACTTTTTTGGCGAAAAAAGGTACATCCTATTTATGAGGAAGGACTATCGATTTGTTTTACCCTGGGTGATGCACAGCAGGCCTATTATTTTATGGAGAAAAGTAAGGCCGTGCTGCTTCTGGATGCTTTAATGGAGATGGATACCCGAAAGTGGATTAACCCTGATTTGGCTGATCAAGAAATGAGCTTGAATGAGCAATTAATCGAATTGCGGCAAGCCTTGCAACTTGCACCAGATGATGCGGGTACTCGACGAGAAATACTGGATGCCCAGAATCAATTGCAAGCCATTCGAGAAAAAGTTAGAAAACAACACCCTGAATACTATGATGTTCGTTATAAAACGGCACAATTGTCATTGGAGGAGTTTGATCAAAGCTTGCAAAACGGAGGAACAGCGAGTATTCATTTCTTTTGGGGAGAATCCTCTATCTTTGTCCTTTCTATAGGGGAAGGAACCTCTGCGCTTTTTCAGATAGAAACGGTTAAAATCAAGCCTCTACTCTTAGAATATTTAACTTATTTTGAACGATCCAGCGAGATTCTAGAGCGCCCGTCTAACTATCAGCTAACAGCTCACCAATTATTCCAGACATTATTAGAACCTGTCCTAAAAGGGCTGAAAGAAGAACGATTGATACTAATGCCGGATGGCCTTTTGCACAATCTACCTTTTGAAGCATTGATTACCATAGTGCAGGCTGAAGCAAGTATTGGAGAATGGAAATACCTTCAAAACCAGTATCAACTGAGTTACGCCTATTCGGCAACGATCCTGGCCAAACAAATAGAATCAGGTGTAGATCCATCTGAAAATTTGGGGGAAGAAATCCTAGCCCTTGCCCCTTTTGCTGATGCAGGCAATGAGCACTGGGGGCCTTTGAGTTATAGTGATGATGAATTAAAAGATATCTCAAGTCTAGGATTGGCCGGAAGTTATAAGTCGGGAAAGGAGGCCAACTATAACTATTTCCTAAATGAAGCAGCTAATTTCGGCGTGCTACACCTATCTACACATGCTGCTGTAAATGCCAAAGAGGGGGAGCCTTTTATCGACTTTAATGATCGACGCTTATATCTCCGAGACCTATATCGGTTGCAACTGCCTGTGGATCTGGTCGTACTCAGTGCCTGCCAGACCAATCTTGGCGAATTGAAGAGGGAGAGGGCGTGATGAGTTTAAACCGAGGATTTACTTATGCCGGAGCAAGAAGTCTTATCTCTAGTTTATGGAGGATTAATGATCGAGCAACAGCACAGATTTTTGGACAATTTTATAACCGCCTAAGGAAGGAGATTCCAAAGCACAAGCTCTTCATGCGGCAAAGCGAGCTTATTTGTCAAATGATGATTTGCCGGATCTAGAAAAATCCCCTTACTACTGGGCAGGATTTATTCACTATGGGGCAGATAATGCACTAGTCTTGCGGCGAAGAGCTTCGACCAGCAGGTGGTTGCTGCTTGCAGGCTTGGCACTACTTAGCCTATTCTTGGTTCGGCGATTTATGCTAAGATCCAATACCTCAGTTGAAAAGCTTAACCAGCGACCTTTTTACAATGCACCCAGATGATCTAATGCCAGGTAGCCTAGATCAATGTTGACAAAGGTATGATCCTCTTTTTCTTAATAAATTGTCTAAACTCTTTAATTGGTAAGGTAAAGACCTCAATAAATTCATTTTCATCGAGGTTTTGCCTCCCCGTTGGCTTACAATTGGTGGCGAGCAGAAAGTATTGATATTCGGTGCTATAAGCGCTACGCTTACCTTTAAGTAGTATGATCTCCTCAGACTCATACCCTGTTTCTTCCAAGAGTTCTCGCTTTGCTGCTTCTTCAGGTTTTTCGTTTTTATCTAAATAACCTTCACAGCAGCTAGTCAGTATGATTTCCGGTCCGGGGCGATATTGCCGAATTAAAATGGCTTCCTGATTCTCTGTGAAAGCAGCAACTGATATATATGGATTGTTGCCAATCACATCAAAACTCGACTTCTTACCATTAGGCAAGAGAAATAGCTTTTGCCACATTTTCGCCAACCATCATAGGCTAGATCTTCGTGAATTTTTGCCAGTACAACATATTATTAAAGCATAGGTGTTGAAAAACAAGTTCTTTTCGACTTCTGTTTTGCACTGGTTTTATCGGGGAATGGGGCAGTGATACCGCAAAAAAGGATCGCTTTCTTTAAGGCGGCGTTAGCAAAATTAACGTATATCTCATCATTTTAATACATTTTCACGTCGCTTATGGTTTCCCAAAAAAAATTAAACTATCGCTAACGCGCACTTAACTTCTCTTAACATTTAAAGCCTACATCTTGCCGCCATCATTAGCAATTAATCACACTAAATTTATTCATTATGAGAGCCATGTCCAAAGTGTTTTTGACTTTTTGTTTGAGTATGATGACCTTTCTTGCTGTAGCTCAAACATCCTTTGGTCTGAGAATGGGAAGTACTTGGAGTAATGTGAATACTTCAGAAGCTATTGGAAATGCAACCCTAATTTCAAGAATATAAATGGATTCAGCATTGGAGCATTCGCTGAAATCCCTGTCGCCCCTCAGTTTTCTATTCAACCAGAAATTGGTTATACCCGGAAGGGATTTGTAGTAAATGAAGGTTTTGATACCCCTTTATTTGGAATCGATGTTCCCATCGGTGTTACTGCCGAAACTAAATTTGATTATTTAGAGATTCCGGTTTTGGCTAAATACAGTTTCGGAGAAGACAAGTTGAAAGCTTACGTGGCAGTTGGACCTAGTATTGGCTATGCATTAAATGGTAGAGTAGATACAAAAACCAACCTTTTGGTTGATATAAACCTGGGATCAAATAACATTAATCTGCAAGATCAGAATTTCAACCGCGTAGAAATCGGAGCTACTGGCGCAGCT
The DNA here is from genome assembly GCA_030407315.1 of Asparagopsis taxiformis. NCBI lineage: Eukaryota > Rhodophyta > Florideophyceae > Bonnemaisoniales > Bonnemaisoniaceae > Asparagopsis > Asparagopsis taxiformis. The sequence continues at coordinate 11,096 of JALQPE010001093.1, read as the reverse complement.
GGTGTAAGCTATGATGCAGGATTCGGTACATTATTTGTAGATGCTAGATATAATAGAGGGTTCACAGAGGCATACAACCTGCCTTTCGTAGACGAAAAAGTAAGGACTAGTGGCTTTGGCCTGAACATGGGCTTTGCTGTCCCTATCAACTAGTTGCCCCCCCCAAAACTTAACCCCAAATAAACCAAAAAACAATAACCCCAATAACCAATAACTCCAAAAAGCAATAACCCCAATTCCAAATTCCTTATCGAACCACTGATGGCTATGCTATCAGTGGTTTTTTTATGATTCGCTTTAATTTTTGTAATTATTTTGATTATAAAAATCAAAATAATGAAATATTATACCCAAAATATTGTCAAATAGAAAAAGTTTCGTATATTTGTATCAACGCAACAAACAAAAACACCTACAACCAATTGAAAGATGTATAACACCCAAAAAACTTCCTTTTCTGATGTTTTTGTGCTCCGTGTATTAGCTGAACAGGTTCCAAAATATAGGAACAAGACCAATAGCAAATACAGGGACTTAAATGTGCAAAAATGATCAGAGAACTGAAATCTTATAATTTCGAGCGAGTGTCAGTAAGTTGTTACTTCTTTAGGAGGGGTTCGCCCCCTCCCATTTTTGCTCCCAATGAAGGAAGGTAGAAAACATAAAGGATTCCCAATGATTACGCTCTGATGAAAAAACGCCATTTCTAAATCCACTGTATAGGACAGAATTTACCTGCTAAAGCTTAGTGAATTGCACAATACTAAGCCGGTATGGTTTTGTCTTAAAATAGTGGAAAGCTGACTGCTAGGCCATAGAACCCATAACCTAGATCATTGGTCAATTTTGGAAAGTAAGTATCTGATACTAACTCATGGCAAAGCCTCAAAAATACCGGATGAAAACCTTTTGTTGTTTGCAGTAGTCCGACTCTGACAATCCCTATGGTTTTGTTTGTCTATCCAAACAGGCTCGTCTGTTCATCCGAGCAGACGAAAACTTGATGGGGTGACAGCGTCCCATGGAAGCTAGATTCATAGCTGATGGGGTAACTCAAACACGGAAAAAGTGGAGATCGTGACAATTTGGTTTTACGAGAAATGCGCTCCCTCTTGGAAACAGCAGGTTGGTCCTTAGACCAACCTTTTTTATGCCCTATATTTTCCTAATGATTGGCTATTAAGGCGTTACCTATCTTGATCTCACCGTCTAAATGAATGCATGAAGTGAGTGCTTATAGCTTTTGATTCCCTTTACTATCAAGCGAAAAATTTAGCTAAGTAGTGTGACAAAAGTAATCTGGTAATTTTGGGTCGGGATTTGGGCGGCTAGACGAGGCGCGAAAACCGCAGATAGCTCAAGTTACCTAAGGCTTTGAGCAACGAAGTATAGCCGGTCAAAGCACAGTCAAAAAACCAGAGAATCTATTGTCACACTACTTAAGTTGCAATAGGCAAGGGACTGCTAGAAGCCGAACTAGGCACCAATTTTCATCGAATATTCAATTATCTACCGCTAAATTATCACCATCATGAAATTGTCAATCCATAGCGCGGCGCGCGCTTTCCTACTCATTAGTGTATTAGTATTCAGTGCATGTAAAACAAATCGAACAACCCAAGGGGCCATTATAGGTGGGGCTGCAGGAGGAGTGTTGGGAGGAGTGATCGGAAAGAAATCTGGTAATTCGGCAGCAGGAATCATTATTGGTGCTGCAATCGGGGGCACTGCTGGTGCAATCATAGCAGGTATATGGATAAGCAGGCAGAGGAAATCAAGCAAGATCTGAAAAATGCAAAGGTAAAGAGAGTAGGAGAGGGGATATTGGTGACTTTTGATGCAGGGCTCATGTTTGACGTGAACTCCTATCAATTGAAATCTGCGACTAAACGAGAATTAGATGAGTTGGCTACTATTCTTAAAAAATATGAAGACACCGATATCTTGGTGGAAGGACATACCGATAGTACGGGGGCGGAAGATTACAATCAAACACTGTCAGTCAATCGTGCCAAATCCGTCTATCAAAAACTACAAGCTAGAGGTGTTTACTGCAGCACGGGTTACTACTGTTGGATATGGAGAACGTCAACCTGTAGGCGATAATGATAGCACATCTGGTAGGCAAAAGAATCGAAGAGTAGAGGTTGCTATCTATGCGAATAAGAAGTTGCAAAGAGCAGCGAAAAGAGGTGACATCCCAAACTGAATAAGAGAATAGCCTAACGCCTTTCTCTATTTGGTATCCTCTAAATAAGGGCTAAAAAAAATGGCTGACCACAATGTGATCAGCCATTTTTTATGCTATCGTGAAGCTACTACCAACGGTTTCCACCGCCACCGTAGCCGCCGCCACCGCCGCCGCCGTAGCCACCACGGCCACCGCCGCCGCCACCATAGCCGCCACGACCACCGCCGCCGCCGCCATAGCCACCGCGTCCACCGCCACGACCACCGCGATTCTCACGGGGTTCAGCTTTCTTCACTACAATAGTTCTTCCATCTAAATCTGAGTCGTTTAGTGCATCAATTGCACTTCTTGCCTGTTCATCGTCGTCCATTTCAACAAATCCAAATCCTTGGATTTTCCGGTAAACTTGTCAAAAATAATTTTGGCTGAAGATACTTCACCAAATTCCTCGAAGGCTGCTCTAAGATCTTCTTCGTGTGTATCGAAGTTCAACTTAGCAACGAAAATGTTCATACTACAAAAAAATTAAATTAAAAATATAAAACAGTTGAAATGTAAAGGCACAATCTTCCTTACTGTACATAACCTATTCTAAGGCTACTTTTGACAGATCAAAGGACAACAAATGAAACCAACGGGAAATTTTAAATCAATCGATATTCAGAAAGAAAAGACGAGATAAAATCTACGGGTCAATTAAACATATTGTCAGGCAAGTTTGCGTACTTATACACAATCACTATCATTTCTAACGTCAAAGGTAATACAATTGTTGTGGCAAAAAGACTTTTTCGGAAAGTAATTACTAGCTACGTACATTTATATTATGCCAAAAAGTAGTCCTTACTATCCCTTTGGAATAGATAAAAGTATAGGGAATTTATGTAAATTTTAAGTGACTTACCTTAGTTACCTACAAAAAATAGTGCATTGCTAAATAGAAAAAGACCATTGTCCCAAAAGCCACGGAACAGGGGATTATCAACCATATAGGTAATATGACCCGCCCCTTTTCGATTCTACCGCAAAACTAATGGTTTCCTCAAACGATCTAGCGCTTTTGCACCACAAACCCTACCGTTAGTGGATCTTTACCAACTGTTCCAACGTTATTTAGACGTTTTTTGAAAAGGCAATGCCATGGTCCGGTTTTAAGGGAAAAGTAATGATCATTCATGCCAAATGCCAGTGGATGCGACTTGTCCAATTGGATTTTGAAAATGGCTCCTGGTAAAGACGCGCTAATCCTTCTTCTGCTGGCCCCCATATACGGATCGAGCGGCCATCTAGGATTTCCTTCTCGCGTAATTCTTCCGTTTCTTTTTCTTCCTGATCAGTTGCAAAACTTTCAAGCCGATACCCTTCCTGGTCAATAAAAGAACGGACCGCTCCATCCATAGCGATCAAATGCCCTCCCTGATTTATCCAATCCCAATTATTTCTCTTTCAGTAGCACTAAAACTATATCCTCCATGGGTAAGATCAAGGTTTGGTAATCATCAAGCGGAATACGACTTAGCCTGTGCGGTAAAAAACATCGACGGGGTACCCCAGTACTTGCTCAAAATAATACCAAACCACACCGAATCCGTAGGGGGAAACGCCTTCATCAGAAAAGTACGGCAATTTTAGTGATTTGTATTAAACGCATGGCGTCGGACCCCAGATCTGGCCCTCTTTCCGAAAATCCTGTTTCTAAGGTATTGAGTGGCTTTTTCAAGGCTTTTGCTATTGCTGCAACTTGCGCATCGAAATTGGGTTTTCCTATTGTCGGCACGTGTAATCACCAAGGTGCCTGCTTTATAGGAGTTTTTCTCAACCGTAAAGGGTAAACTGGCGAAACGGACCTTAATCCCTTCCTTAAGTAGACCTGCCAGAAACTTAGCATCCTCTACAGATTCCCATTTGGCCACATAGGCATAGGTCGAATTACTATTCCTAGTCGACACAGGTGCAGAAAAGGTGTATCCTGGAATGACATCCATAGCTTGGGTGGTAGCATAGGTTTCTATACCATAAGCGTAAGGAAGCGACCAGGCTGTTACGTCATAAGTTAAGGAGTCCTCTACCTGTACGCTTGGATCAAAAAGTACTTGGGTTAGTACTGAAAGCGGTTGGTGTGCACTAATGATGAGGTCTTCTGCCCCAATGCTAATGGTCCTATTTTTGCCAGTTTGATAATCAAAAGCTCTTGTACTACTCGTCGTTCTGTCCGACCATACTGGATACCATTTTTATCTAGTAATTCCGTAAGTCGCTTGAGTCTGCCAGCAGGGTTGGAGCTTTTTATGATATAAGTCTTGTATTTACCCTTTGGATTTTCTTTGGATTTTTGAAAGAACGAGCTAAAGTTCTTCAACAATCGCTCTTGCTCTCGAGATGCTATCTCAATGGTAGATAGAGAAGTCGTAAGATGATGATTGATTCTATCCTTTAGGGTTAAGGTGTCACCACTGTTTCGTACAATGGCCTTACCCGCTCGACCTCCTCCGCCTTGCTCATACGTCATCCCAATGGCCCCCGAGAACATCGGGTAGGTGTCTCCATAACTGGGGTACAAGAGATCAAAGACTTCTTTGGTGAAATACAGCCAGCCTTCCTTATCGAAATATCGGGCGTGATTCTTTCCAATCTCTACCTGGAATCTGCCTTGCCAATCCGTTATATACTCATGATAAGGGCGAGCTGCTGGCGCAAAGTAGTAGGGATCGTTATAGTATTGCTCATGTAGGTCTGCATGGATATGCGGATACCATTGCCGGTATAACTTCAATCGCTGCTGAGATTCCACTTGTGTCTGCCAGGCCAATCTCGATTTAGGTCAAACATGTAGTGATTGACTCGCCCTCCTGGCCAAGCTCATCATGCTCTCTTACTTCTCTATTCGGTTTGTAATTTTATTGGTGTTTCGACGATACCAATGTGTATATCTCGAGTATCCATCAGGATTGATGGAAGGATCCATTACGACCACCGTATTTTTCCAACCATTCTTTGTTTGGCTATTATCAGCTCGGGTCAATTCATAAATCACACCCATCGAACTTTCACTTCCAGATGGTTCATTGCCATGTACGCTGTAGCTTAACCACACGAGACTCACATTTAGATCAGGATCTACTTCCCCCTCCAACAATCCTGCCCTCCGCAAATTGTTTTCCCGAATAGCCTCTAATCGAGAAAGGTTCTTGGTGTAGAAATAAAAGCGATCATCAATGGCCGATCTTCATTGGTATAGCCATAGCGTTGTATTTGAACTAATCGCTATTCTCGGCCACATGTTCAAAGTAATCGACTAAGAGATGATGAGGGGTGAAATTGTCTCCTAAGGCATGAGGAAGAAATGCATCTGGAGATTGTAGCTGTGCGCTAAGGAGTAGCCCATTTGCCAGTAAGCAAATGCCTAGTGTGAGTTTTTTCAACATTCTTTGGCGTTTTTTCCGGATTAATGCAAAAAACGCACAATGATAATGAGTAATTACCTGAATATGAAAAGGATGAAAGTCAAAGTTGAGCGAATAGAACCCTCAAGGATAGAATTAGCACGATTTTATCCTTGAGGGCAATCAAATTTATTCTCTAGTGCAATAACAAATAGTAGCAGAATTAAGGATTGTCTTGTTTCACTAGTTTTCCTGCTTTCCACACATGCACGATTTTACGGATATCGCTGATGCTTGAGCTGGGATTGCCATCTACGAGAAAAATATGCGCAGGCACACCTACTTTTATCCGCCCCGCTTCATTTAGTTTGAATGCCTTGGCTGTATTCCGGTAGCAGTCCGTAAGGCCTCCGTAGGGCTAAGGCCACTTTTCTACAAATAGTTCTAGTTCAGTAAATAAATCGGTACCGTAGTTGATATTTAGATTAGGCGGATCGGGTGCCAGCGACCAAGTTGATGCCAGCTTCGTGCAATTTTTTGATTTCGGCCTTGAGTTGTGTAATACTCAAATAGGGATCCTTCCGACTTGTTCATCAAAATATTCTATGACTCTCATATTGGTCAAAATGGTAGGGCACCATAAATGGGCCGCCATCTGCCAGGGTTTGAATTTCCTCAGCTGTGCTCGGTTCATCAAACCAAATATGTACAAACCCATCTAGATCTGAGCTGGCTAACTTCACACCATCTGCTTTGCGACTGATATGAGAGACAGCTAACTTATCATGGGCATGAGCGGTAGCAATTACTGTATCAATCTGAGCAAAATTGATGGTTGGACGACTAGGTTCTCGTAGAATCTTTACGTAGTCAACCCCGTCTTTTACTCGATCTTCCGTAAAGGTTTTGGCACTGGTGATGGAATCTATGGTCGGGGTCGGCATGCCAAATTGGGTACCATGGCCGCCAGGAACGTGGCTCCCGGTCCCGCAGATAATAATTAGCAAACCCTGTGGAATCCTTTAGGGCTTTCAGGATTGGTAAACTAAACGCGAAGCATGCATGTCCATTACCGTTAACACACCCGCTTTGGCAGCTTCAGCAAGGTGAACAGGAAACCAGATGTGCACATGTGCATTAATCAAGCCTGGCAATAAGGTTTTGCCAGCTCCTTCTATCACTTGATTCGCTGTTCGTCCGGCAGTATGAATAGCAATGTTGTCTATCTTCCCATCTTTAATGAGGACATCCATGTTCTCTTGAACAGATTCTCCATCAACAGGCGAACATTTTGGATAAGGATAGATTCCTGAGCTTGCGTCAGTGTAGGAAGCCTAGACTCAAGCAAAATACGAATAGTAAAAAGGTCTCATATACTTGGTTTTAGAAGTGAAGTTGTCTAACGTTTTCTGCGGTAGGTGAAAAAACGGCGTTTTGTTGCCACTTTAAGCCATCTTTTTACTGCACTTGTCTGCCGAAGGCAAGATGGTAGGGCTCTGGAGTTAGAATTTGGCTTCTGAAAATTGTTACAGGTCATTTTTGGGCCATTGAGGCACCAAAAACGGAGTTTGGGAACGAAAAGAGCCGGAAATGAGCCATAACAAAATCTGAGTGTTAATTCAAATAGCTTCTAAATTACTCAATAGGGAGGCTAGCTTCTGTACTTTTTAGACGAAGCTCTCCATTTTTATGAAAAGTGTTAAGTAGGCCACAGCGAGTTGATGGCTGTGGTTCAGTCAGACAACGGTGACTAGGAACTTAGTAGACTTGTTCTACAATCTGGCGGATTGTATCAGAATCTCCCATTGTATAGTAATGTAAGCAAGGCACGCCTGCTGCTTTAAGTTCTTTGGATTGTTGTGCACACCATTCAATACCAGCTTGCCGCCTCCTTCAGCATTTTTCGCTTTAGTAATGGCATTAACCAGTTCATCTGGTAAGTCAACGTGAAAAGGCGAGGAAGAGATTCAATTGATACACTTGGTAACAGGTTTCAACCCTGGAAACGATGGGTACATTAATGCCAACGGCTCGGCACTCCTTGACGTAGTCGAAGTATTTCTGATTGTCGAAAAACATCTGGGTAACAATGTAATTGGCACCCGCATCGATTTTAGCCTTTGTATATTGTAGATCTAGGCCCATATTCGGTGCCTCAAAGTGGTTTTCAGGATATCCAGCGATGCCAATGCAGAAATCCGTTTTTTCCCCATTTTCAATATTAGAGTCTAGGTACTTCCCCTTGTTCATTGCCATCGATCTGCTTGATCAGATCTAAAGCATAGGCATGTCCGCCCGCTTCCGGGATAAATTTCCCCTCAAACTTCCTCGCATCACCTCGCAAGGCTAAGACATTTTTAATGTTTAAGAAGTTGAGGTCAATTAAGGCATTTTCAGTATCCTCTTCAGTAAAACACCACAAATCAGGTGAGGAACAGCATCTACTCCATATCGATGCATAATGGAGCACAGATTCCGACAGTACCTGGCCGCTTACGGATCGAGGCTTTTTCGTAGTACCCACTTTCTCGCTTCTTGTATGAAACTCTTCCCGATGATAGGTCACATCAATAAAAGGGGGTTTAAATTCCATCAACGGATCCAGCGTATCAAAAATGGCCTTCATACTTCCTCCCTTCAATGGGGGAGTACTTCGAAAGATATGAGTGTCTGACCAGCTGCCTTTTCAAAATATTCTGTAACCTTCATATGAGATTCGGGCTTTTGCGCGGCAAAGCTAAGTAATAGACCTAAATTTTTCAGCTCCCATGTGAAAAATGATCCTACTTCGACAAATCTCTTCGACAATCATAAAATGCGATGAAAAAGGGTGTTGTTGCATGAACATATTTATGGAATCAAAATTGGTTTCCGATAAAATATCATTTGCTCGATGGAAAACCACCGACCAGCGCGACCGTCCTGTGTGAGTGTGTTCCACTCACACTCCCAATTAAAAATTGTTCCTGCAACAACGTCATGAAAAAACGCCAATGACTACTACAGGCAGTAGGCGACTACGCTGTTGCCTATGTAAAGATGATGGTCGAGGAATTAACCTAATTCTAGATGATTTTAAACATGTTTTTTGCTTTTTTCGAGGCCCCCGAACTTGCTTCCTGTTAGAAAATAGCATAATTTTGATTGAACGTTCATTCAATGGAAAAATGTCACCAAGAAGTAAAAAGCAAAATGAGGTGTAATCAGACAGCGTGTGTGACTGCAATCAAAGAAGCAGCTCTGGAATGTTTGCCAAATATGGCTATCACAGTACTTCCATTACACAAATTGCTAAAGAGGCAGGCATCTAATGGCTTGTTGGTACAATTACTTCAAAGGCGAAGGAGGAATTATTACGAGCTATCGTTAAGGATGCCATGGCACAGAATGATGTCACTTGGTTGAGAGAGTGCAATCCGATTTGCCGCCTTGGAAAAAGCTTACCCAAGCGGTAGAGGCGACTTTTGAAAACATAAAGCCAATTTACATTACTGGAAGCTGTTATCTGCCTTGGCCTTCCAGCCAGACGTTCAGAAAAGTATGGAGGACTTGGTCATGGCTAAAAAAGAGTTTGTATATCAAATTGCTAGTGCAGCTTTTTCAGGAGATGGGTTATACAGAAACCAGAGAAAGAGGTCTTTTTTTCGGGGCGATCCTCGATGGCATTTTTTACACTATATGAATATGGAAGCGGCTTATCCATTAGATATGATGAAGGAAATGGTCCTTCAACGGTTATCGGGATAGACCCATTAAATAAACAGTTCCTTTGGCCCTTTTTGTGCTGCTGAGTCTGCTGATAACCAAAATACGTGCGACTACCAATCGCAGCTTTTGCAGGCAGTAGGCTGGGCATGGAAATGGTCAAGGAAGGAATTACATAACCAATACAATGAAAAACATGAAGCGGCTTAGTTTTGCCTTATTGGCTATATGGGCTTTGGAGTTAAACCCCGTCTTTGCTCAATCGCAGAATGCATTGGCCATCATCAAGAAAGCGGATGCCAAATTGAGAGGAGAGACGAGTAATGGGACGATGAAGATGACTATTGTAAGACCTAGTTGGTCTCGAGAGATCACCATGAAATCCTGGTCGAGAGGGACAGATTATAGCACTCATCTAATTACAGCTCCAGCTCCAGCAGAGATAAAGGAGCGCCTTCCTGACAAAGAGAAAAAGAAATCTGGAACTGGCAACCTACCATTGATCGTACCATAAAACTTCCTCCATCGATGATGATGGCAATCCTGGATGGGATCTGATTTTACGAATGATGACCTTGTCAGGGAATCTTCTATTGTACGAGATTATACCACAAAGTGCTGGAGAGGAATCGCTTGATGGCTACACCTGTCATAAGATCGAATTGATTCCCAAAGAAGATGCGCCGGTCGTTTGGGAAAGGTTCTCGTAGGATCGACAAAGAAGAGTATATGCAAATGAAGACAGAGTTCTATGATGAGGATGGGTATCTGGTGAATACTATATGCTAGGTAAGGCGTCAAGGAATTTGGAGGGAAAAAAGCTCCCTTCCATTATGGAGGTGGTCCAGCGGAAGATGAAGGGCATAAAACGATCATCGAATACCTGGATTTGGCCTTCGATAAGCCGATCAAAGAGAGTTTCTTCTCTATTCAAAATATGAAACGAGTCCGATAATGTTGACTAAACTCGCATGGCGCAATATTTGGCGCAATAAAAGAAGGACCTGGATCACGATCGCCTCGATCCTCTTTGCGGTACTTTTCGGATCCTTCATGGAATCGCTGCAAGAGGGGGCATGGGTAATAGATTGCAATGTAGTCAATTACTACATGGGCTGCATGGCAGATCCATCAAAAGGGCTACTGGAAGAACAAGTTATGATAAAGCCTTCGCGCTCTCAGCGGATAAGGTGGCAGAGATTGAAGCTATCAAGGAGATTCAGAAGGTCGTACCAAGACTGGAATCATTTGGATTAGTTTTCTGCCGAAACTATTACCCGGGGTGCTTTGGTGGTCGGGGTTGACCCTGTCGCAGAGCAAGCTATGACCCAACTGGGAGACCGGGTGGTTAAAGGCGCATACTGGAAGAGGGAGAACAAGCTGTTTTAGTGGCAGAAGGATTGGCAGAGATACTGGAAACTAGATGTGCAAGATACCCTGGTGGTTATTAGGTCAGGGATATCACGGGGTGAATGCCGCTGGAAAATACCTGATTAAAGGCCTGGTCAATTTCGGTTCACCGGAATTGAACAAGCAAATGGTCTACTTGCCATTGCAGACAGCCCAGCAATTTATGGAGCCGAAGGTCTATTAACCTCTATGGCCTTGAAAAATAGATGACCAGGATGACAGATGATCCTGGCTTGGCCGCCATAGGAGAGGTGCTGGACACTTCTGCTTATGAGATTATGAAGTGGGATGCGCTACTACCCGATCTAGTGCAGGCCAAATCACTTGATAGTGCTGGCAATTATATAGTCTATTTCATTCTGTACTCAATCATTGCATTTGGCATATTTGGAACTATCCTTATGATG
>JALQPE010001092.1:0-22145 GCA_030407315.1 Asparagopsis taxiformis | reverse complement strand
TAAGGCACTGTTTATATAGGGATTGGGATATCGATGATGGCAATGCGAAAGGCTGATGAAGTATGTATTGTACTTGGCATTCGCGTGGTGTGAGAAGCTTGTGGTGGGGGGGCGGGTGGGCGGTTGAGTGGATGAAGGTCAGGGCAGGGATTGGCGTACTCTGTGTGTTCCTGACTACATCGGGATGCACCATTCATGTCCAACAACCCACGAGGCACACGTTTAGGACCCTCCCTCACTGTAAACTGCCTTACAGGTGAGCCTAGTGCTTACCGGACCTCGGGGTCTACTACGAAATGACGCACACGGGGTAATTTATTTTGGCCGAGCTCCATTACACTGTAAACTAGTAATATGTATTACACTACTTGTATTCTATGCAATGATCTTGCACCTGCAGATCCGGCTACAACCAATACTATTGGACAACCACTTGGGTTCATGCAGCTCGCATGCACACCCTAATCACCAGCCAATAGTGTAGATTTATTTAGACTAACTACTAGTACTTAAGCCCCTCCAACTAGCGGAGGGCGCCTAGCCTGAAAAGGTAACGTAAATTTATTGGGACTTACGACCCCATTGACACAGCACCTCGCGGCCTTGCCGTTTATCTCAGTTCGAGATTCCTTCCTCTTGAGACAACGCTCTCACCAGCTTCGTGGCTCTATATTTTACGTCCCTTGCTCCATCGATACGACTAGCGCGTGAGCACCCTCCCACTTAACGTGCATTATTGGCTTACCGCCAAACGCGAAAGCAGCGTGAATCTTTTTGGATTCGTTTGCTCTACCGCTCACTCGCTACCGAGGCTGGGGACCCTGTAGCATCTAGCTTTTTTCGATTTTTCACCGCTAGAAAAATCGGTAAATTGATCGCCGATATCGCCTGGAAGTACGTGACAGGATCGTCGTTAATTGTTATTCGCGAGTAATGTGCTCATTCGAGGTACTAGCACACACTTGTAACGCATGATTTCGATACAGAAAGCGCACAGTTGGGAATCACCTCCATGGAGGTGCAGGTGAGAGGCATCCTGACCGAGTTGGATGGTTGCAGTCACTACTTGCAAAGATGTTTTCTGTTGAGGTTGGTGGCTCGTCAAGTAGTGTTGTCCACGCAATGAGCAGTATCGATTCAACGTTTTGCAGTCCTCGTATAGAATTGTGCAACATGTTCGCTAACGCCGAACAGCATTGGACATCTTGAACATGGTTTGTACTCGCTTGCGAGGTTGAAGATCCGACCAGCTGTGATAACATCAATTGTACGTAACAAAGTCACATCATTTGCGAGGCACCGCGATCAGCAGCTCGAGCTCGGTCACTGGCCAAATTATCGTCTCAGATTTGCTCCGCAAATCTCATGGGTCTCCCTATCATACTTTGCTGTAAACTGTAACATGTGGTTTTCGTGACAGCTCACCTGTCACGTACGCGCGTTAAATTAATTCTTACACTGCAATTTTAACACTCCCCCTGCATTCAGTGTATGTCTGGGTGTCAGTGTCTCAATTGAAAACTACTTAAACATTGTATCGCCCTTGGTGCGGCCGCCCTGGACAGAAGCGTCCTCTTCACCGCTGCCGTGAACAGTCTCGATCGATCGACACTTTCAGCCGTCATTTCCTGATCACGCTTGCCGTACCCCCGCCTCCATTATCAGCTGTTCTACTTCTCCAGTTTTCCTCATTTCCCGCATCAATCCCCAACCTGTCGTTGCTGTTCTCCGCATATATCGTTCTCGCCATCTTCTCCATTGTGACTGTACAGACTTCAACACGTCTCCAACTCTACATCTACGCTCTCCTGCCGTTCGGTACAGGAATTGTTCCACCACGAACAAGTTCCACCCGTCTTCAAGTCTGTACAGGTTACTCTTCATCTCAGTATTTATTCAGTGTCAACTGGTGAACACAGCAGAGATGATTACCTCCACCGTTCGTCTCCCACATGGAATCCTTGCAAGAAACTCTTCTGCTACTTGAGCGTCTATGTTTTTGTCACAAAGTCTGGCGACAATATTACTCCAGCAATCTTCTGCGATGCGTTCTGCCAGGGTCAAAGCTCTGCGCAGTCACGAGAAAGCCACGAGCTCGGTGCGACGCGCTGATTACACAACGGTAAGGTGATGGTGAACTTGTCCGTACCGGCGTGGCTGATGAACACGTCATACACTTTATCTGCTTCGGTTTCAGTGGCTGACTTTTCCGCTGTTAATGTGATTGTGTCTATTAACCGCGGTGGGTGAGGTTGGGTGAGGTGTGGTAGAGGAGGTTCATCACGAGACGGGGTTGGACTACTGTCTGTGATGAGATCGATGTAGTACACACCCTTTTGACTAATGAAACGTGTACTCAACATGTATCGGAGATGTAATGGGCTTCTTCGTTACTAATAGTATCATGCAACCGCTCCCCGGCGGCTATGGTAAGAGATGATTCACCTTGCCCGTATTTCACATTCGGGGAAAATTGGAAGTGTACTCCATCCAACTTCTTGCTGAAGACCAAGCGAGGAATTGCGGTGCTGCCCATTGCAGTACTCCCCCATTTGAGCGGAGCTTCGTCGAGCGACTCTCCCGACGACACACACATTCCACGATATGGACTTCCTCTCGACAATTACTGGATTCTCTTCAAATAGTTGCCTGTATATGGCTGCAAAAGTTGAGATAACATTTCCATCTGAACTGGACGACAATAAATCAATCTCCCAACCTCGTTCAGACCCTATCGCACCCCTCCAGTCCTCAACACTTGAAGATCTCAATGGAACCTCCTGCTCATTGGACGATAGGAACAGCGCTGAATGTTCAAGATCAAAAAGCGAATGGAAAGCATCTTCATTTCGCGCGTGAACGATGGAAAGTACACTACTGCGTCATCAAGAATAGGTGGCGAATCGGTGACTGCTTGAGACAGCGAATGTTGCACGTAAAGCAACACTGGAAAAGTTAAAACTTGAAATGACGTGATCGACGCTCTGTGACAAGTCACACGTGCTGTACATCTACGGCATTTCAACTGTTCATCCCATGTTGGCTTTATTACTCCATCCTCAAAAACTTTAAACTGGCTCTCGTTCTATAGAATAACATCGACCAGTTTGTGGCCACCGCCAACTTGTCGCACAAGCAAAAACTGGAGTTCGATTTCAATCCTCAATCCGAACAGTTCTGTGACAAAACGTTCGGATTGAATCAGAACTTCTGTGCAATCTCCAAGACAACGGAATTCGACAGTGCATCTCACCGCATTGGGGAGAGTGTGTAGTAGAGACAAATCACGACTACTATTGGTCACTCACAATACGCTCATCTCTTTGCACCGTACTGAATTCAACAAGCGCTCATCGCTACTCCACGAAACTTAGTTCACCGGACAGCGATGTCCAGATGCTCGCCACTTTGTGTGCCCCGCAGCTGCGCAGTTCTATTATTCATTAGGCTAGTAGTATCTAGTCAGCATATGTTCAAGTTCTTCACCCAAACTATGTGTCCCTTCAACCGAGTGCTGCTCTAGAATCTTACTGTTTCTCAAACACGAATCACTTTATCGTATGGTTCAGATACTATTTCATCTTCACTTCCTCCGATTGCCAGCGGGGGCGCTTCACCTGCACGCGCAGCGACAGTCTGTAAAAAGGTCCTCGCTCGACATATCCTTTACTAACAATAGTCCTTTACCAGTACCTAGAATCCTTTGCTAGAAAGATAGTAACACACCCATGTACAAAACCAACTGTTCTTAGTCTTGTATTCCAGCCTATGTGAATCACGATATCTTGTGCTCTTCAACTGTGCGAATATAGCAAAGCTGATAAGGTCATAGTGAGGCTAAATTCTACGTAACCAACTTGTGTCCTCTTCAGCGGCCCACCACCATTATTCAACCGGACCATTCCACGCTCGCGTAAACAATTCTTCCCCTGCCACCCCACTGCTCATACACATATACTTCACTCACTCTCCAATCGCTCAGCGCTACAAAGTATTTGCTCCGCACGGCATTATTCGGAGAGCAGAATGGATATGTGTCATCTGTTGGTGATGTTGTTACTGGGATTGCTGGGAACGGAAATCAGCCGCGAAACTGGCTGTACCTCCACTTGTCCACAACCTGTTTGCGGAGACCACGATACACTACTGACACTAGTGTATCAAGTCCTGTTCCCAGTGTATGCAGTACAAGTCAAGTCGTGCTCATGGATACCACAGCGTCGATCCGTCGCCAACGCTAATGTCTATCGGACGAGCAAATTTCCAACTTTTCCGCGTCTAATGGTGTTTAAGAAGCCCAAACGATAGAAGAAGCGATGATGTTATCTAACGGCTGCAAGGTTTGACTTTCTTGCGGTGTTCAGCCCTGCCAAACCATGAGGAACCCGTGCGGAGAACGATTTCGCATCCTGCGATATACTCACAAATCGTTTTCGTCAGTCATTTTCGTTCACCGTGTTTCTTCCAGATCGCATTCATGATCAGCGATTTTCCATATCTGATCAAACTGCTCTGGATCTGCAGGTATCGCCGAAGCAAGCAATGGTCCGACCAATCATATCCACTGTTCCACAACACCTGGTCGTTGGCGCTGCACGTTGAAGAAGTGTGCTGATACAACAGACCAGTTGTGTACTCTATGACACCCCGCCCCCGCAGCCTTACATCACGACCACTTGCTGTTGCTCATAATTTCGTACACCTTCCACGGCTTGTACACGCTCCGCTATGTCCTACTCCACTATAGTATATGTACGTTTTCAACTATACTAAAGATTGTTTGAGACATTCCATTCCGTTTCGTCATGAACAACCTGCTTGGAAACGACAACCCCTTCCGGCCCTCCCCCTTCTCTTCCCCTATCCGAGTCCCTCCCCACTGCAGTTAACCGTTCTAGTCACACTCATTCCAACTCTTACCCATGTATACCACCATATCAATCTAGTGTACGTGCACTACCACACTCCGTTTTCCCTCTCCTCCAAATTTCCATTCTACTCTGATTTGCGACAACATCACTTTCCCGCTATCCATCACACCTCATAACCCTTCATTCCAAATCTGTTGCCTCACACATCTGCTTCTGCTCATTGCACAATGATCGAAACATGCCATCATACTCTCGTCGCACATTGCTTTTGCAGATTACACCTTTCCACCACCTTCCACTTTATGCACCATTACAACCTTGCTGCATCTTTGTATTCAATTGCTTCTGAGCCCATGTCCATCGACCCTTCACACCTTCACATACCGCTCCATATCTGAGTAATCTTATGACCCAACCAACTACCCCGTCTCTGTTTACTACACTGTCCACCACCCGCATCCGCCTACTCTATTGATCACACATTCCTCACCTCACCGCAGCTCTCTATCATTTTCAACCTTCCACATGCTGCCGCTCTACAGTATCTCCAGCCCTATCCTCTCACACTCGTTTTTCCCATCACCCCCCATCACTCCCCAGATCACTCCACCGCATCCATCATATGTCCTTGCCATTATGGCAGAACACAATGATATCTCATTTGGTCCCTCTCTTCATATCTCCCTCTTCACCGTGTCTCCCTGCTTCAACCCTATTGTCGTGAACAGTGATTGCCTTCTGCAGTTCAATATGTGTCTCAGCCAATGAACATACAATTGGGGATCGCTAATTCCATTACACAATTGTGAGATGAGAGTCGCCAACTCCATGACATTGATCACATCACATCACATTAGATTATCACTGCTTTCCTATATAATTCCGAGAGCTCGTCATCGATGTATGATAGCGTTGCAGATCTGTGTCAATTACTTTGGAGCAACGATGTCCCTACCTGCATATGCGCTTTTCCAGAGGGGGGAAGCGCGAGTAGTAAGCAATACTGTTTTTACCTGTCTATCAAAAATCTAAACATCGTACTGAGCCAGCTGTGTACTGTTGTAACATCATCCTGAGTGGGTTGCTGCTGTTGTTTAGAGAGGTGCATCCCGATGTAGTCAGGAACACACAGAGTATCGCCAATCCCTGCCCTGACCTTCATATCCACTCAACCGCCCACCCGGCCCCCCCCCCACCACAAGCTTCTCACACCACGCGAAATGCCAAGTACAATACATACTTCATCAGCCTTTCGCATTGCCATCATCGATATCCCAATCCCTATATAAACAGTGCCTTAACTCGTTCCAGGGAATCTCCACAGACCAACCACTCCCCACACCCCACAGACACAACTCAAAACAACAACACCCCCCCCCAATCTACAACAATCATGACCCACATTTCCCAGCTCACCTGGCATACCACCACAAAGGAAATCAAGTTCCCCAACGCCGTCACCTTCGAAAGCGCCAGCGGCAAAATTCTCTACATTTCACGCAACCATACCGGCCCCAACGTCTCCTATATCGGCTACGCCATTAAAGATGAGGGTGCATACTATGCCCTTGGAGGCAACGTGATTGAGGCTGTCAATTTCAATTTCGACTTGCTCGTCAACGGAGGTACAGCACTCACATGAGTCGAGGTAACCGATGGTAGAGTACCCACCGGTGCTATCAGTGGAGGCAGAGACAACATGGGCCACCTTCAGTACGTGGCCAGGGCCAAGCATGATGATCATTGGTAAGCCGGATATGTAAACCATGACGGCAAGAAAATCTTATTCCCGGTCGACAAGAAACAGATGGAAGCTTCTGTTTACCAGGTGCTTGCTGTGACGTCCTTCCACCCTCCGACGCACAACTAGACATTCATCTCGTTGGTGTGCACTTGGCTTGGCTGTAGTAGTATGTTGTGTTTAGTATAACATACACGCATTGCTAGACGAACGATAAACAACCTTGTCTACCACATTGCCTCCTGCGCTGTGCTATGCTATGCTATTGTCGTTATAATACCAGGGATAGTCGCTACAATGCAGCACCAATGTTCCCGATAGTTGTCGAGACAGCACGCGACGACAGGGAACAAACCCTAGGGTGGATAGGTCAATCTCGAGTCAACGCTGCACTTCTTCTCATCTATCTTCTGCTCGTATGTCATCCAATGAAACCTTACGCGACGAGTACACGTCATCAACCCCCGATCGGCCCAAAGGTCATATAACTATATACCCTTTCTCATACTAGACACACCTCAAGCGCGCCGATCTTGCTTTCTCCAGGTTACAGTCGCACACCGCCATCAGGCGAAACGGAAAGACGCAAACTGATTGGTGCTTGGCGCATCTTGAATGTTTTACATGTAGAACACGATCGGATTGGACGTCCCACTGAGAAATTGCCTCGGTACCTTTGGGCAATCGAGGAGTGGCGATATTGCTGGCGAAGACAAACATGCGATTTTAAAAAAGATCAACAATAGTGAATTTATTGAAATATCCGAAATCTGGACTATTGAGCTCCGCCTGTTCCCCACGATAACATCGGCGGTTCGCAATGATGTTGTGGCGTCCCTTGCGTGGACAAGCTGCGATTGCTAAATGGACGAGACAGCAATGAGACTTCGCTAGTCATTGTGCTTCAATCGTAGGTGAGCAAGGTAATCAGCCCATCTGGCGAATGTAATGTTACAGGCGAAGCATATGTAGACCGGGGGCGTCGGTCTAAACCACTTCTGAGTTGCGTCGTTACTTCCACGAGTGTCCACTGAGTGGGAATCTCCCGTTATGCTGGGACGGCGCGGCTTGGAAGAGGAGGAGGATTCATCAACTTCTCGCGTTTTCATGTTCGAAGTCGACTTTCCATCCTTGCTGTGTTGGGGACTGTTGGGATTGTTGTCAACCATGACGATCAACTTGCGTTACAGTTGGCTACCGTCCGCTTGTTCAAACGTGTTGTAGGCATGTATGAATGATCGATCGTTTGCAAAGTTTGGGCGGCGCTGTTTTATACACCAACTGTCGTGCATGTCTTGCCGCTGTCGTTGTTAAATCGGACCGAATTTTTCTCGCCATTTCTATCCAGGTAGGCATTGAAAGAACGGCGCCTGGCAATAATATTGGAACATGCGGTGATTCGTATAGTGAATGTCTGGGACATGACGCCATCTATTCTGCACGGCATGTACAAGGAGAATTGCCCGGGATATGCCGATGTAGTTGTGACAGCGCATGCGGAGCGGATGAAGATGTTTCGTTATGTGACGAGGAAAACGATGGAAAGATGCAATTGCAAGCAATTTGTCAAACGGCGCAGAAACGAAATGTCGAGCAGGCAGATCTGCGGAAATGCCGGATGTACCCATGTAGCACAAATCGGCTGCGATGACGCTTGTTGGGCGTCATGTTCGGAGACGACAGAGCATCGTTCAAGACCGCGACGAACAGTCGGCAGCACGCGTGTTTTACATTTTCGGAGCAAACAAACACTCGTCCTCCGCATGCCGATGCAGATGATCTGCGGGCAAAGTCGCTGCGGCGCTCACTTGTGCCATGCCACATGATAACTATCAGCACGTCCATACAGCAGCAGCATCAATGCATCCATCTGCCAAACGATCGACTAGTCTAGCTGGTTCACTAGCCTCGATCCGTGTCGCACAGCCGAATTGCATCTCGCCTATTTCACAGATCGCACGGTGTGACGAGTTGGGCACCTACATCACAGCGTTTGTCCCAACCCATTACTCATACACCTTCACAACATTTTATTCCACAATCTCTATCCCTACATGTGACTAGCCCCTGCAGCGCTGCCGCTACTCAGCCGCTCCATCGCCTCCACGACAGCGTCCCTAATTTCCATGACAAACTTCATCTGTGCCGCCTTTTCCGCCGCCGTATCCCCATTCGTCACCCACTTCTTATTCTCGATCCCAGTAATGCTCCTCAGCGACTGCAGCGTCTTCACGACATCTCCAACCCCGTACTTGCGCTCTCCAGCCATGCGCTCCAGAAACCCTTCGGCCACGAACACGTTTTCCCCGCAATCGTTCACAAGCCTGAACAAGGTGTTCTCATTCCAGCAGTCGTTCAGCATCAACCGATAGAACACCGGAATGATGATCACCGCGCGTTCGCCACCCGAACGGAAACGCTCCAAGAAGCACATCAGCTCCTTCAGCGTCCAGTTGCGCGCCACAAATTCCGGTGACAGGATCACAACCGCAATCTTCGCTGTACGCATCGCCTTGATCATCTTCTGCGAAGCGTTCTGTCCGGGGCGAAGCTCGGCACGATCCAGAAATACCTTCAAGCCCAGCGCGACGAGCAGATTGTACAGCGGTATCGCGATAGTGAACTTGTCAGTGCCCGCATGGCTGATAAAGACATCGTACACCTCGTCTGCCTCCGTATCGTCGTTTTGCAACTGCGGTGGACGCCGTTGGGGCTCGCGCAGTAGAAATGGTTCTTCGCGTAGTGGTAGTTGAGTGTCATCCGTGACCAGATCGATATGATACATACCTCGATAGCCAGATACCAATAGTCGCGATGTGTCTGGGAAATAATGGGCGCTAGAGGGGAAACCCTCCAAGGTGGCTATGGTAAAAGATGAGCCATGTCGTTCATATGTCACGTTTTGTGTAAAGCCAATGGACGAACCGGTAAACTGCTTCTTGCAAAGCAGACGAGCAACTTTTGCGCATTTTGACGCAGTACTGTCATCATTGGGCTGTGCGTCGCACAGCGGTTCTCCCGACAATACAGTCCATGAAAGAGACTTGCGCTCGACCGTCGGATTCTGTGGCAGTGGCTTTATGTAAGCGTCGGCTGAAATCATGCTACCATCCGTATTGAACCGCAGTGACTCAATATCTTTCGCTGCTTCGTTAACAACGCCAACCGTCAACCGACCCGATGTTGACATCACATGTCGGCGCAGTGTGCACAACGCCCAATATTCAAGGTCGGAGAGCGAGTGGAGCGCATTTCCACTTTGTGCGTCGAAGACACGAACGATACAACTGCGGAAGTTTGCACACGCAACGACTCGCTGATTATTTGACACGGCAAAAGTCTTCGTGTGCCTGTCGCCAGAGGGGAAGTGGCAACTCGAAATGACGCGATCAATTCGTTGTGACACGTCGTACACGTTGCGTATCTCGAGTAATCTCGACTTGAGTTGCCACGTCAACATTGTTGCTCCATCCTGCGAAACCGCGAATACGCTCACGTGTGGTAGAAATCTGTCGACCGACTCGTCATTTATGAATCGTTGCGCGTCCCAGACATGCACCCGTTTCCCTTTTAACACGAACAGTTCGGAAACATGCCCGATGCAAAGCGACTTGATGGAATTCATGGACGGATGTTCAAGCCTGCCTAATAATGCCACATCACGTCCTAGATTACCCACACACCACACATGGATCTTTCCGAATTCGGTCGCACCATATAAAAGTCGCCCATCGATACTGAACAGCACACTTGTTATCCACCAGTTATCTTTGGACGTCCATAACTGCTCGCCAGTATGCGCATCAGATATCTGAACAGTCCCATCAAGCGATCCGGATGCCAATAATCTGCCATCCCCGCTCAATACTACGCTATTCACTCCATCTGCATGTACCTCAAACACCGTTCCAGTATCCTTCAAACTTGCTGTGTCCCAAATGAGAATCGTTCCATCAAATAACCCAGACACCACGATGTCCTCTTTCTCATCAGCATTCAGGGAGGTCACAAGCGTGTTATGCCCAGTGAAAATTTGTAGTGTCCTCCCATTCTTCATGTCTATCATGAACAGGCGCCCTTGATTAGTTCCCAGAACGACTCGCTCCAGCTTGCGTAATACCTCCATACATTGCATCGTTTCCTCTTCTTCTAGTCCAGCAGCCTGCCAGGACCGCCATACCTTGTACTCCCTCCATAACATCACACTTCCTTTGCGACTGCATGAATATAAAACTCTTGACGACCTGTCCACGAATACTTCTACGATCGATTCGCTGTCTTCTCGATCAACGAGTGTCTTCTTCTTTGACCCATCCTCACCATCCAATATCCACACCTTCCCTCCTTTCCCTCCTACAATCACTTCATCCCCTCCCGCACTCACACACATGCATTTTCCATCATCTTCTAATTCCAACACACGTCTCAATGAGCTCTTACCGCTCTTCAACACCCCACGTCCAGCACGAGCCCAGGGCCGTCGCCCGTGCTGCTCAATACTACACAGTATCCGCTCAACGAAACCGCTTTCGCTCTCAACATTTTGCAATCTTCCATACAACTGGAATGTACATTCGCGACGGTTCTTCACACAATGTAGTGCACAAACCTCCATTGCTCTCCCTACAAAATTGATATCCCACAATAATTTTCCATCTGTTTCCGTCTCCTTGTTTGTCTCCAGATATATTTCCAGTTGGTGTAGTTCAGTGATTACCTTTCGGAATGGTGGTCGGTCTTTGTCCTCATTCATTTCTTCTATCCACCGATAATCGCTCAGGAGCCTCAGCCCTGCACCCAACCGCCCAGCTCCGAGCAGGTGTCGAACAACATTGTCCCTCATATACTTGTCAGTTCTATCCACTTTCCACCATTCATCTTCTCCGATCCCATTCCACTCTTCTTCTTCTTCATTCTCTTCATCTTTACCGCTTCTCCTTCTTCCCATCCATGATAGGTATCCATCAACTAGCCGACCATGCCACTTTCCCACTCCCTCCCTCCCCTCTGCCATTTCTACACACATGTCATGAACCAAATCATGTAGTCGCACTCCCCACACTGATCCTCCCTCATCTTGTTCTAGTGATATTAGGCTGTGTCTCGACAACATCCTCACTCCAGGAACCCCATCTATCGTATCCCACAGCTTCTCAATCACATACAATGGGAGAATCATCTGCTTCTCCACAACGCAGAATGACTCAAACATCTCTCCCATTCCCATACCCTTCCCCGTCCAATTCTTCTCCAGCGACACTAAGCTCGATTGTATAGCTGCACCCAGGCCCACATGTCTACCCCCACTTTCAGCGACTGAAAGTTGCACAGTACTCTTCTTCAGGCTCTCCCAGTACTGCGCAATAGCGTCTTGTCCACACCCATCCTTCCTCCTACCAAACAGATCTTGCATCGCAGACCCAGCTACACTCAGTGCCAGTGGTAGCCCAGCACAGAACTCAATTATCTTGTTTACTGCCTCAACATTGGCGGATGAAAGTGTTGGAAGTGTGTGACTGTCGATACCGGCATAGCAGCACAGGATTTCAATACATCTCTCCCTACTCGAATGCTCAGGACTTACTGAAATCGAAACGTCGTGCGTGGGTACACGGCCAATGGCTTCGTTTCTGGTCGATGTCAATACCTTGCAGCACACTCCGTCCGTCTCCTGAACTGCTTTACACATAGAATCTATCAAGTTGTAGACATTGGGATCGAGATCCCAGACGTCGTCAAAAATGAGTAGGAAACGTTTCGGGGTCAGCAAGTCTGCTAGCCTTTCCATCATGCCGAGATGTGAACTATCCTTTGACGCAAGACGAGTGAATTTGGGAACGAAATCCGGGAACGCATCAACAACCAAGTCCTCCAACTGCTCCAGCAGCTTTTGCACAGAGGCGTCGTGACCGAGCTCGATAAACTGTTGAATGTTCGTCGTTGGATGCTCATGCATTTTATTGTTTGATCGTCGTCCTTGAGACGGTTTAAATACTCTTGCTAGTGTACTGTAATTGGATATGCTGTAATGTTGGGATGATCATCCGACAACGAGTCTTGCTGGGCACGGTGCGGAGAAGGTTTGATCATCCGACAGTCGCCGCGCGCCGTGTCCGGCGAGAGTCGGAGTTGTGAGATATTGTGGCGATATTGAGCCGGCTTTAACGCTTTTGTGAGCATGTCTGCTGCATTCTTTTGTGACGGTGTATATTCTAGTTTGACTTGTTTGCGGTTAATGAGTTCTTTCAGGAAATGGTATTTGACGTCAAGGTGTTTTGATTTAGGCGTAGGGTGGTCCGTGTTTGCCGTTGTAATGGCACTCATGTTGTCCATGTAAATTGTGGTTGGATTGTTTTCAGGATGTCGGAGATCGGCCAGTAAGTTTCTGATGCATAGGACATGTTGTCCGGTGTGATAGCCAGCCACGTACTCGGCTGCCCATGTGCTGGGTGCGATGAATCGTTGGCGTTTTGATTGCCATGCTATAGGTGAGCCATTATAAGTTATATATGTTCCAGTTGTGGACCGTCTTGTGTCGGCACAGGCTGCGAAATCGCTGTCTGAATATGCCTCGAGGTTTGATGTGTGTTTTGAGGAGTAGGATATGCCTTGTTCTTTCGTGCCGCTTAGATATTGAAGGACTCGTATTGCAGCAGTCCAGTGAGATTGTTTTGGTTTGTGTGCAAAACGACCAAGGTAGCCGGTGATGAATGCAATATCTGGCCGAGTTGAGTCAGCCAAATACCGCAGACTGCCGATAAGGCCGTGATAGTTGTGTATCTTTGTGTCCAGGGGTTTGTCATTGTCTGTTTGGGATAGTAATGTGGATGCCATTGGTGTTGATGCCGGTCTGCAGTTTTCCATACCGAACTTGTGAAGTATTTGTGATATATAGGCTGGCTGTGAGATAGTTATAGACTCGGGTGTGCGTACTACTTTCCATCCCAGTATGTGATCGACTGGGCCCAAGTCTTTAAGGAGATACTTGGTTTGAATATGTTGTTTAGCGTGGTCGCGTAGTTCGGAGTCATTGGAAATGACTAGGAAATCATCCACGGTGATGACGAAAAATACGAATTTGCGTGCGTCAGTTGTTGACGTTAATAAATACGTGCTACTGTCACTTGAGAGTCGAGTGAAGTTGGTCAGCTGAAGGTGTTTAGAGAGTCCTTGAGAGAATATGTGGCATGCCTGACGTGCGCCGTACATATTTCCAGTGAGTTTGCCAACGCAACCGGGATACTTTATGGTTCCATCGAAGCGCGGGGGCTGATGAATGTATATTGTCTGGGAGTCGTTGAATGATTCGTGGAGAAACGCTGCTTCTAAATCCCAATGGTGCGCGTCATATCCGTGTGCAGCGGCCAATGCGAGAGCGACGCGTATTGCATCACGATCTGCGACGGGGGAGGATATGGAATCAGGGTCGTAATGTTCATGTGGTTTCTGGAGGTCGCCGCGAACGTTGCAGCGTGTTTTTCTGGATATGGGGTTGCCATTAGAATCTGTCTTAGTTTTTAGCACTGTTTTGTAGGGAGAATTTTGGTTGTTGGTGGTATGGAGGAGCGTGGAACATATGTAATCGTGCCTCTATGTTCGAGGTTATCGAGTTCTGCGTTCCATGACTTTGCCCATTCCGCACTATCGGGCGCATTGCGGGCTTCAGAGAGTGTTTTGGGTGATGTAAACGTAGGGTGCGGAAGGAGTTGTGCTGTATGATGTGCTTGGTATGTGTGTGGATGGGTTGGTATCGTTTTAGTCGGGTCGGTATGCGGATCATACAGCTTGAAGTCGTGAACCCTGCATCGTGACACTGTGCAGGTAGATTTGTCGTATACATAGTAGTGATTGGCATCATAACGACCTATGTATTGCAGTAATGTCGCTCTGGGTTGCAGTTTGGTGAGGGGCTGGCGGTTGTAGACGAAACCAGATTGGCCAAATGGGAGAAAATTTGAGACGTCGGGAATGGAATTAGTCCAGAGTGATATGGGAGTTTGGCCATGGGCTGAATGGGGGGCGTGATTGTGATGCTCAGTGGCGGCGCGTAGTGCATAATCCCAGAGGTGGTGTGGCAGTTTGGAGGAGTGGAGCATTGAGCGGACAGTTTCTAGAAGAGTTCGGTTGACTCTTTCGGCTAAGGAATTCTCTTGCGGTGTATAGGGTGTGGTGGGGTGCGTAGCGACATGATTTTGGTTGTAGAAGGTTTGGAGGTCTTTGGAGAAGTATTCGCGGCCATTGTCCATGGTGATGTCAGTTATGCGATATGGGGTAGTGTGGTGTATATGTGATATGAAGTCTTTGATGTATGCTGCCGCCAGATTTTTGCGTGGTGCAATGTGAACATGGAGGTATCGGCTGAATTCGTCTATGAACGTTGCAAAGTATAGGTTTTTGTCGAGGGATTCGACTCGAAATGGCCCGCATATGTCAGTGTGGATGTGGGAACACAGAGAGGCTATACGTGGTCTGGAATGGAAAGGGGCTGACACTTGTTTACCAACTGCGCATCCAGTGCAGGTAATTTTTGGCGGTGGTTCTTTCAAGGTATTGGGGAGGCCAGTGACAAGTCCTTTGATGGCTAGTTGATGGATGCGTGAGGGGTGTAAGTGGCCAAGACGAAGGTGCCAATTATGATAGTCCTGGACAGTGCGTGTGTGTGGTTTTTGTAATACAATTGAAGGTGTGACTTGCTGTGTGGGCATTGGTTGAAGTGTCTTGTTAGTGTGTGTGGCAGGGGCGATGTTTTGTGTTCGTGGAAGAGACCGGGAAGGGGTGGGTTGGGAGGGTATCGAAAAGGGTTTAGTTGACGGGGATGGTGAGGGTGGGCTAGCAGTTGGTTTGGTGCGGTTTACCTGTATAGCGGTGGTAGGTTGTTGCGTATTTGTTCTGCGTGATGAGGGACTGGGGTTGAGGATGGTTCTTTGTGGAGGGGGTAGACGCTTGCTGGGAGGTTGACGGAAATTAGAAGGCGGGATATGGGAAACGCGATTTTTAGTGCGTGCGATATGGCGTGTTGCAGCGCGGAATGGTTTGGGCACGGTGGTGTGTGGCCTCTGGGATGTGTTCCGCGGTTGTGTAGGGGGTTTGCCAGAGGTATCCGGCGGTCGAAGAGTGCGTATGCCATGACATTGGGAGATAAAGTGGGTTGTGGGGGTCTTTTGGTAGTATGTGAGTGGTCGCGTTTGCGCTTGATGCCACGAGTAGTAGTGAGGAAATAAAGCCCGTTTTGTCTTGTGGCTTTGGCTTGGGTGATCCCTGGGGTGGAGGAGGTTGTGGCCTTGTTATGTATGCAGCTTGTTTTTGGAAAACAACATCGTGATTGGATGTGAGCTGGCCTACTGAAAGGAGGTTGTGAGGTGCGTTGGGGAGACATACTGCTTGAGGTATGTTGAATGTTGTGTCGTTGTTAACACGGATGGTGGCTGGTCCTTGATGTGTTGTGAGCGTATGGTCGCCGTTGGCCGTTATGGAGGGATTGGTGTGTGGGGTCATAGTCGGTTGTGGGTGACGTAAATGCGTCGGTATAGCGCCAGAGTCCAGTAAGTATGAAGAAGTGGAGGAGCCATTTATTGTACTGTCTGTCATATTTTGTTCATGCTGGTAATCGGATGATATGTGGGTGCCGTCATCCTGTTGTGGTAGTGGTGACGCATGGGAGGACTGTGGTAATTGGTATATGGTCGGTGGTGTGTGAGGCGCGATGACGTAGTGGGGTTCGGTGCTGTGGATAGGTGAGTGCATATAGTGCGGAGTGTAGTGATCCATGTTTTGGGGAAGTGAGGCTACGGCATGTGCGTTGTGAGTTGCACGAGCCGTTTTGTTGCGCGCATTTTGTTTCTGAAGGAGATTTCGTCTGGTGTAGCAGGATAGAGTTGAATGGGTCGCGGTGCCGTGGAGGGTACACCATTGGCCGTGGTAGCCATGCGGGGCGGGAATATGTGTGGCAAGCGTGGGTCTTGGTTGTGTTGAGGTGTATTTCGGTTTGTGTTGTGCTCGGAGTGATGGGTACCACTGGTGGCGGGGGAGGGGGGTTGTGTTAGGTTGATAGGGCGGTTGGGACGGAGGGGGGTAATGGGGTGTGTGAGGGTTGATCGATTGGTATGTCGGTGAGGGAATTTGGTGTGGTGATGAGGGAGTGTGGGGTGTGGGAGTAGCTTTTTCATGCTCTACAAGCATGTTATAGACGAGTTCCAGGGATGGACGTCTTCCGTCGTGAAAGTTGTGGAAGTTGGCCAGTTCTCTTAGTAGAGAGTACCATTCGGGGAGGTGATTCAAACCATTTAGGACGAATTGTATGGTTGTTTGGTCGTCATCAATGTTTGGGAATGCGGAGTGTAACATGATGTCACGTAGCTCATTATGCTGATCGATGTAGTTTTGGATAGGAGTTCCAGGTTTGTGCTTTAGCTCGTTTGCTCGTCGCCGGAGGTTTGCTTCAGAATGTTGAGGAGGTATTATTGATAACTTGTCCTTGAGGTAGTGATAGAGGATAGTTGGGGGGTGTTGAGGAGGGTGGGGCTGATGGTCTTGAGGATGTCTTGTGAGAGGTGTGGGAGTATGAGCAGCCTGGTGAGTGCGATCTTGTGATGGTGTTCGTGGAGAGCGATTGGATCGTCAGGGGTAGGCGGTTGTGGGCCATGAAGGTAGGGAAGGAGATTGTGGATAGTTGCTAAGCTGTCCACAGTGTGGATCCATTGTAAGAGGTTGTTGTGGGTGAGTGGGGGTATGTCGAAATGGGTGGGGGTGGGGAGGGAAAGGGATGGGAGTGTGGAGGGTGCGGTGAGAGGTTGATTGGGTGGAGAGGGTGGTTGTGTCATGGTGATGGAGGGAGAAGTTGAGCTTGGTGATAGTTCAAGGAGGGCTTGGGTGAGGAGGTTCTGAGGAAGGTGATCAAGTTCAAGTTGACGTTGGCGCAGTAGGTTGTAGCGCGTGCGGCGCTCAGCTCGTGGGTTGAATGTAGTTGGTGGCGGTATTGTGGCGATGTTGTTGTGGGGCTTGTTGATGGTGTCAGAGGTGTGGGAGGGTGGGATTGTGTTGTGGATCGGAAACGTCTGGGCTCATAACCTGTTGAATGTTCGTCGTTGGATGCTCATGCATTTTATTGTTTGATCGTCGTCCTTGAGACGGTTTAAATACTCTTGCTAGTGTACTGTAATTGGATATGCTGTAATGTTGGGATGATCATCCGACATAAACCACACGCCATCGGGGAACTTTGTCCACACATCGGCATTCCTGCCGAGGGCACGGAGGATAGTTGTTTTGCCCGCGCCACCCATACCGACAAGCGCTATGGCGTTTTGATTTGGGCGGTTGGAGAGAAGTGCTTTCATTGCTTGGCTCTCTGGAGAGGGAGAATCATGGGAGAAATCGAGGATCTGGCGTACATTTCGGGGAACATAGAACACTGAGGGCTTGATGGCAGGTGATGGTTGTAGTGGGGATAGCTGAGGTTTAGGATGGGATGAGAATGTTGCGACTGGGGGGTTCGGAGAGGATGGGGTGTGCAGGGCATCAGCAACGATTTGAGAAGAAATTTGATGTGGTTCTTGGGACGCTAGAGTGCCGGGGCTGGTGTTCAGAGAAGAACTGTTTGGTTGAGAGGAGGAATTGCCCATCGAATACGATTTGGGCGTAGAGGGAACGCTGAAAAGAAAGCTGTTCGCGGAGAGGAATGGAGCGGTTGGACTGTTGGAAGTGGAATAGATGAGTGGTGGCGCTGTCAACCCAACTGGCGCAACAATTGCACTGTAGACTTGCGACTCTTTGATTGACTATTACGATGCTGTACCCGCCAAGGAAGAGTTGGCATTCGAGGGCGGTTCTACGAGCTCGATTCTGCTGGCCTGGGCGCAAGCGGGGAATATCATGGGGCGAAAATATTACGACAGAGACGAGACGTGGTTTCGGTAAATTGTGAAATATGAAAACTACAGAATCTGTCTACTTGTTCCATCGCGACTGGTTTGAGCCGAGGAACACCGATCCATTGCGAGGTGTTCTTCCGTATCCTCGTCTCCCCTCAATTCTCAACAGTGCCAATACAGGCTGTCTGTCACTTGGATGTTCACTCCTCCACACACCGACTCTGCTATTCCATTACACAACCCTTTGTGACGGTGTACACGGCCTGTACAAGCGAGACGATGGTGCCAATAGCGTTCCAAGCCACTATGAGAGGGGGAGGGAACAATGTAAAACCAATGAACCACATGTCCGGTGTGACTTAGTGGTTATACGAGGATAAAGGTATTTATCCAACAAACAATCTACCGCCGGTCAGTACGGTATAACTCAGAATGGA
Source organism: Asparagopsis taxiformis (assembly GCA_030407315.1). Taxonomy (NCBI): domain Eukaryota; phylum Rhodophyta; class Florideophyceae; order Bonnemaisoniales; family Bonnemaisoniaceae; genus Asparagopsis; species Asparagopsis taxiformis. The sequence goes on along the minus strand of JALQPE010001092.1, from coordinate 3,226 downwards.
CGAGAGCAACTCGTCCATGGTTTTCGACCAATCGGATCAACTCGTACCCCGACCAATCAGATCAACTCGTAGAGGTTTTCAGCAGCTTTGATTGGCTGGGAACATTACATGGACAATAAATAGGGAAAAAGTGCCTGTAAAGGATACGTCCCAGAATGCCGAAAAACGAAGGTTTCGATGGCGTGACATTGGGCGAGTGACACGAATCTGAAACCTCTGAAACTTTTTCATTGTCTTTTCGACGGCGAAAAATCACCGCCGTAGCAAAACTTTTCAGTACCGAAAGCTGAAAATCCCTGCGCACGGATCTGGCGCCCAAATCATTCCCATTCCATTCTCGGTGGAATGGAATCGCTACAGCGATAATACGCCGTTCAACGATCTACGCAAGATACGCTAATACACCAGAGAAAGATACCTGTGCACGGGCGCGTTTATCGATCCCCACGAATCTCTCGTGTATAGGGTAGGTACGTACGGTTATGGTTTTGGGGATGATGATTCAATGAAAATACTGAACAACAGCTGACCCAATTGTTTGAATCGCTTTCAGTGTTACAGGACTGAACACGCGAATCGGTGTGGTAGTAATTCTACAATTCATGTAGAGCACTCTATCAGGTTGGTATATTGTGCATTAGTGCACTCTCGCATCGTGCGACAAAGATTCAGAAATGCACAGGAGACGTTTTCTAACAGCAGAAAATTGCATGTTGATGTGTAATCATGTGTAATCAGTTTTGTCACAATGAATGAGTTACATACAGAATGTGCCGCAATAACATTAAATGGAAGGATGAGTGAGTTGACAAACGTTTCTGAAGGAAGAGAAGAGAAGACGGACAAAGATATTGAAAGGTTCAATAATACATTGGCTGCAATTGGCTTGGATCTCAGCGACAGAGAAAAAGAAATTCTCAACCGATATCTCAGGGCCCTCTCTCATACATTTAAATGCTCCGATGCGCTTCTCCATGGTATTTGAAGCAGAAAGTGATGGAGTGTGTTTTGATTTAATGATGATCCATTCAGAATGTTATTGGTGATATCATCTCATTATTTGCTGCGCAGAAGTCTATGCCACTGAGTTGGGGTTTTGTGGAACTGTGCATCAAGAAAGAAAAAGATTCTGATGTGATGTGTGATGAGGTCAGTGACGGTGAACTTCGCTCGCATGGAGGCAATAATCTACATGGAAAAATATTCATGCAGAAGTCCCAATGTAGCATCAGAAACTCTCACCACATCGATTGTACGAGCTTTACTCAGCTGGCTTCCTGGCCAGCTTGAATTTTCTACGCAACTGTTTTGTCTCTCGACATCATGCAGATTAGGTAAACTAATTCATCTATGGAATGAAGCGCTATGGATAGCGGAACCTATCCGCAGCATCTAGAAGCGTTTGTACACTGGAAAACAAAGTCACAGTTTCAAATTGAATTTATAAGTTTGTATGCTTCCATGAAATCATTTCATTTCATATATGATGGATGAGAACTGAAGGTTCTACTCTGAAAAATGTTACCAGGTCAGCTTGTTTATTCTATGCTAATCTGATCTGGGGCTTTGTTTCTGGTTCCGATGACTCCTACAGCTCTGGACAGGGAAGCATCAGTTCTTAATACATCCTGCCAATTTGAAACTCCCTTTCTAATTTTCTTTCTAGAACCACTTTCACGACTCTCGTGAAATGATCGTTTCCTTTTGGTAGAGCCTCTTGGGCGTGATGGGGCCAGTGAGGGATTGAGAACAATTAGGTTTGTTGCTGTTTTGGTTATACTCTTCGGCTGTATTGTATGGGATCTGAAATCAATTTGGAGAGGATTTGGAACAGGTAGACTGAATGTTGCCATCCTCCCTTGAGAAACATTGAGCAACGCAGACTGGAGCATTGATACAATACTGTAGTCTAAAGCTGGTCCGAGGCTTTCAGCTTGGCGACACAACTGATCAAAAAGGGCTTTCTTTGTTGGTGTACGACAGCTCGCGGGACATCAAGCTCTGAGATTGATTGTCAATTTCTCCTTTTTGGTCACCGATGCTTTCATTGGAATGGTCCTGTTCTGGAGTTGAGGCTACCTGCTCCCGGATGATGTAATCTCGCCAATCATGCCTTTCACGCTTCCAATACTTATGCATAGGTTCCATGGAAGCACTTTTGTATATTCAGATTCTCATTGCATGATAGGAAAGCTCTTCTGTTTGGGTTTTTGTGGGCATACTCTGGGTATGAAATTATAGCCCGACAGATCTGCCTGCAAGGCATGCCACTGCTGGCATGGAAAGAGCATTGAAAAGTAGCATAAAGTGTGGTACGATAGTTCGTTAGAAGTAGCTGGTACGAGCTACGGACACGCTGTCTTTAACGAAACGAAACAACGAACAGTGCCACCCGCTGGTGTTTGACTGTATTGTTAGGTAGAAAGGTAGAGTAGAGGGTTAGCGAGTAGACACGAGCGTCACGACGCCACAATCCACGCGAGGATTACGTTAACGAACGAGGTGGTACGTCACCGGAGGCGCTCTCGACCAAGCCTGTAGGCACTACACGCGATCAGCCTCACGTGCGGCGATGGGTAGGGAGTGCGCAGCTCGACGGAGACGAAGCCTCGTTAGGCGAAAACGTAAAACGTAAACGTAGAAGTCAGTCGTAGACTAGAGCCGTTGCTCGTTCGATGCTTGTCCCCCTTCACTCCCGGCACGATGCCAATACCTATTTAGCCACGATGGCATCGCTTTACAGTGTAAACACTGCTCGTAACGTCCCCGAATGGGAAAGGACCTTGTGGGTCGCACGTGAGGACCCGTTGGTCCGTTGGCCGTTGCCAGTACGTTCGTTGCACACGTGTGCCGGTTGCGCGCGCGCACGCGCCAGCAATGTTCGTGCATTGCTGTTATCGCTCGGGTCCGCGGAAATTCGAATTCCGCGGAAATCGTAAATATTTGCAATTTCGGAATTGCCACGTATACTACATAAAGCTTTCGCGAGTTTTCTGTTTGGATTACTGATATCGTTACCTCCGTGCGGAATATATTTTGAGATTTGTTCGTCTCTAGAAAAAGCCCTAGCTGTCTGTCTTGTGTTTCATTTCCTTCAAGATTTGATAATTGAACATAGTGGATAATATACCAATAGATAGACTTGCTGTATGACAATTTGATGAACAAGTCAATTGCATAGTTTGTGAACATTCCCATAAAATTGTCCAACTCACGTTCATTTCCA
>JALQPE010001091.1:0-19607 GCA_030407315.1 Asparagopsis taxiformis | reverse complement strand
GCAGGGAGATAAAGGATGCCGCTGACATCCAGTCAGCTGCTGTCGCCATGCCGTTAGCAACTGGAGGAACACCACCACCCGCAACGTAGAAACTTTTTAGTGATCCGGCACGAGCCCAGATCGCGATGCCGATATAGAGTGCGAAAGATGCACCTATAAAGACAAAATTGAGAATATCTTGAGTCGCCATAGTCTCGAAGTCCTAAGTAGTTATTGTTATTCGTGTACGTCGTACTTTTCGTCCAGCTTGTTCATGCTCACAGCGTAACAACGATCAAACCACAGAACACAAAGATTGAACCCTGCTGAGCGAACCAGAATCCCAGCTTAAAGCCGAAAAACGGAATAGCTTGAGCTGTTCGATAAACAGGATGCCGCAGCCGTAAGAGACTACGAACCAGACCGCCAGTAGGTCAGGATAATCCGGAGATTTTCCTTCCAGTAGCCTGTGCTTTTTCAGGAGTTAGGCTCATGGCACCTTCCTTTCTATTGATGACATTATGTTATTAATTTCCAGTGGAAAATCACAGGTGCAATTTAACAAAGAGCATGTCCAAACAAATCACGACTTTAGTCTGTGATTAGACTAAAGACCGAGCCATCACCTCAACAAAGGTCGAATAAAACCCTGCTATTCAAATTGGTTAGCGAGAAACAAATGAGTAGAAACGAAACAGGCGTTACGATCCAACCCACAGCGGCTGTGGGCTTGGAATTGACAAATTTCAAGATACACTAGAGGTTTAAAGTTTTCGGGCCGGTCTCCATATACCGCCCAGCCACATATCGATGGGAGTCTCTATGCTCGACGGCTGGTTTATCATTATTATCTCCTTGAGCTACGTCGGCCTGCTGTTTGCCATCGCGTATTACGGTGATAACCACGCCAAAGAACTGCTTAATTCCAAGACCCCGACGCTGGTCTACAGCTTATCGCTGGCAGTCTATGCCACCTCCTGGACCTTTTTACGGCGCGGTCGGACGCGCATCCAGCAGCGGCTGGGAATTTCTCGCCACCTATCTGGGGCCGATCATTACCTTTATTGTCGGCTGGCAGGTATTTACCAAAATCATCCGCGTCAGCAAGCAGCAGAACATAACCACCATTTCCGACTTTGTCGCCTCCCGCTACGGCAAGAGCCAAAGCCTGGCGGTGCTGGTTACCTGTATTGCAGTATTAGGAATCGTTCCCTATATCGCCCTGCAGCTGAAGGCGGTTTGCGATCAGTTACAACGCCCTGGCCAGTGGCGCCAGCGGCACCCTGGATGCCGCAGCCGGCAGCGACACTGCGCTATTTGTCGCACTGCTGATGGCACTGTTCTCCATCCTGTTCGGTACCCGCCATATTGACGCCACCGAACACCATGAGGGAATTGTCCTGGCCATCGCCTTTGAGTCCATCATTAAGCTGGCCGCCTTTATTGCGGTGGGTTTTTTCGTCACTTTCGGCATTTTTGACGGATTTTGACGATCTTTTCACCAAAGCTGCCGCCGAACTGGCCAGCAACGAAAACTCCAGCGCGACTTCACCCAGAACAGCTTCCTGACGGAAACCTTGCTGGCCACCATTGCCATCATCTGTCTGCCGCGCCAGTTCCACGTCGCCGTGGTGGAAAATGCCGATCCAAAGACCTTAAAACCGCACGCTGGATCTTCCCGCTCTATCTGGTTGCCGCCAGCCTGTTTGTTCTTCCCATCGCCACCGCCGGCATGCTGACCTTCCCCGACGGCAACGTCAATGCCGATACCTTTGTACTGACCCTGCCACTGTTCGAAAGCAACGACAATCTAGCGCTGTTTGCCTTTATTGGCGGGCTTTCGGCACGCGACCTCCATGGTTATCGTTGCCACCATTACACTGAGCACCATGGTCTGTAACGACATTGTGATGCCGATGCTGTTACGGATCTCCTGGCTGAAATTGTCGGAAAAGAAAGATCTAGGCGCGCTACTGCTGAAAGTTCGCCGACTCACCATCGTGAATCTGATGCTGCTGGCCTACTTCTATTACCGTATCTCGGCGAAGAGGAGAGCCTGGCTTCCTTCGGTCTGCTAGCCTTCGTGGCTGTAGCCCAGTTCGCACCCGCCATCTTTGGCGCCGTTACCTGGAAAGGCGGCTCACGCCAGGGCGCACTGGCGGGCATTACCGCCGGCAGCCTGGTCTGGCTCTACACCCTGGTGATCCCCACCATGAGCACGCCGGCCTGATCCCCGGCCCTATGTCTGACGCCCTCTGGGGTTCCGAATGGCTACGCCCTGACGCGCTGTTCGGACTGCAGTTTGCTGACCCGCTGACCCACGGCACCTTCTGGAGCCTGCTGGTCAACATCGCGTTATATGTCGTCATCAGTCACTACTCATCCAAGCGCCTGATCGATCGCATCCAGGCCAGCACCTATGTGGATGCACACGGCAGCTACGGCGAAGGTGACGACCACGCCATCAGCGGTGCCACCACTGTCGGCGATCTGCAACTATTGGCAGAACGCTTCCTCGGTGTAAACAAAGCCCAGCATGCCTTTACCGGTTACTCGCTGCAGCGGGGCGAAGATCCACCATTATCCGGCGATAAAGCCGATGCCGACCTGATCAGCTTTACCGAACGCCTGCTGGCAGGTGTCATGGCGGCCTCCTCCGCCCGGATCTTATCGCCTCCCACCCTGCGCGGCAAGGATATGCAGTTGGGGGATGTGGTCAGCATTGTCGATGAAGCCTCCCAGGTACTGCAGTTCAACCGCGCCCTGCTGCCAGTCCACCTCGAAAACATCAACCAGGGCATCAGCGTGGTTGACCAACAACTACGACTGGTAGCCTGGAATCGCCGCTACACCGAGATGTTTGATTATCCCGACGGATTGATCTGCGTCGGTCGGCCAGCTGCGGAATTTTCCGCTACAACGCCAAGATGGGCGAATACAGCCCGGGCGATGTGGAGGAGCAGGTGGCCAAGCGACTGGCAGTACTGACCTCAGGTAAGCCGCACTCCTATATCCGTTATCGCAAAGACGGAACCGTTCTGGAGGTACAGGGTAATCCCATGCCTGGCGGCGGTTACGTTAATACCTATATGGACATTACGGCCCACAAACGCACCGAAGAGGCCTTGCGGGAGAGCGAAACAGAGCATCCGCATCTACACCGACAATGTACCGGTGCTAATTGCCTATCTGGGACAAGGAGCGCCGCTTTCTGTTTTGAACAAGGCTTATGCCGAAGCCTTCGGCATCGAGGACCGCCACAAGATCATTGGCACCCCCTGCTACAAAGTGCTCTCGGAAGAGGAGTATGAAATCCGCAACCCCTTTATAACCAGCGTATTAAAGGGAGAAAGGGAACGATTCGAGACCCAGCTACCTTCCAAGAACGGCCATATCCGTTTTGCCGATGTGACCTATATTCCCCACGTCGGTGAGTATGGGGATATTCTCGGCTACTTTACCCTCTATCAGGATATTACCGAGCGGCGAAAAGCCGAGGTCGCACTGCAGGAACCAATGAGAACCTGGAACAGCGGGTACACGAGCGTACTCACGCCATCTCTGCCATTAATAAGGAATTGCGTAAAGAAGATGCATCCGGGCCCTGATCGAGGATGAGCTGCGGCAAGCCAAAGGCGAAGCAGGACGAGGCCAATCTCGGCAAAACCCGCTTCCTGGCGGCTGCCAGCCACGACCTGCTGCAAACCCCTGAATGCGGCTCGCCTGTTTGCCTCCGCCCTTGGGCAGCAAGCCCATAGCGACGACACCCGGAATTGGTACAGAACCTTGATGGATCGCTGAAAAGCGCCGAAGAGCTACTGGTAACCCTGTGGACATTTCCAAACTGGACGCCGGCGCCCTGGAACCCAATGTCAGCCACTTCAAGCTGAGCAATCTATTCAGCACCCTGAAAGCAGAATTCCGCACTGGCCAACGAAAAACAACTGGTATTCCAGAAGCATCAACTGCAACTCGGTGGTACACAGCGATCAGCAATTGCTACGCCGGTACTACAGAATTCCTCTCGAACGCCATTCGCTACACCCAATCAGGAAAGATCCTGTTGGCTGCCGCCATAAAGGCAACTACCTTCGCATCGAGGTCTGGGACACCGTGTTGGCATTCCGAAAGCAAGATCAGCGAAGTTTTCGAAGAGTTCCGCCGTATAGACAACCCCAAACACTCCCCAGGTGAAAGGCCTCGGACTAGGCTCGCGATCACCGAAAGGATCTCTCGCATGCTGGGCCACCCTCTCAAGGTTCGGTCCTGGCAGGGAAAGGCACGGTATTCAGTGTCGATGTACCGCTCGGCGATATCAGCCAGGTCATTCAACCAAGAAAACGTGGCTCCGGCATCAAAAACGCAGCTCCAATCTTAAGTTGTGAAGGTTTCTTTGTATCGATAACGAACCTATATTCTGGAGGGCATGTCAGCGCTACTGAAGGGGTGGGACTGCCAGGTTGAAAGTGCTCTCAGTGAAGGCGAGGCTTTACAAATCTGCAACGACAACCGGTTTAACCGGATATTATTCTTGCCGATTATCACCTCAGTGAAACACAGACAGGCGTTATGGCTCTAAAAACCCTTTCCGGGCTCTGGGAGCAGATAGTCCCGGCTATTGTGATTACCGCCGACCGCACCGATGAAGTACAGGAAGACGTCGCCGAATCCGGCGCACAGTTACTCCATAAACCGATGAAGCCCGCTGCATTAAGGGCGATGATGACAACCGTACTCTCTCGCCGTTAATACCCGAACTGGCAGGCAAGAGACGAACAAAAGAGCGCCCCGCAGACATAAAAAAACCGGGATTAATCCCGGTTTTTTATGATCCGAATAGATTGCCCAACTCGGTCTTGGGTGGCTCCACACCCAACCGGCTCGCCTCAATCACTGCCTGGGTACGACTGTGTACGCCCAGCTTGCGAAGAATGGCGGTAACATGAGCCTTGATGGTTGCTTCACTGACATTCAGCTCGTAGGCGATCTGTTTGTTTAGCAAACCTTCGGTCAACATCATCAGCACACGAAACTGCTGCGGAGTCAGGGATGCCAGCTTGGCCGCAAATTCGGCATCATCATCGCTGACCACCTCGTCGTTGTCCGCCACCTCTTCGGGCAGCCAGACCTCACCTTCAAGCACAGCGGTGATCGCTTCGGAAATTACGTCCAGCGGTGCTGATTTGGGTATAAATCCTGACGAGCCATACTCAATGGCCCGTTTCATCACCCGAGGCTCCTCACTGCCAGAAACAACCACTACCGGCATGCTGGGGTTTTGCCCCCGGAGAAATACCAAACCGGTAAAACCATTGGTCCCCGGCATATGCAGATCCAAAAGCACCAGATCTGCGTCATTGTGATCTTCTACGGTTTCCTGCAATGCCGTGAGTGAATCAGCTTCAATCACAACAACATCTGGGACTGCCTGGGCTACCGCCTGTTTCAGCGCAGCCCTAAATAGCGGGTGGTCATCGGCAATAATAATCTTTTGTGCCAGTTGCATCCGTAAACTCCCTCGCCGTTCCAACAATAAGAAGCACTGCAACCATTAGCCGTACAGCTAAGCCATTGGTACCAAACGCACTTCAAAAAAAAACTCCCCATAGTGTAAAGAACTATAGGGAGTTTTCATAGACACCTCACAACCGTAATAGAATTGGCCTCAATCGATTGCTCAACAGAGGCCAACTACAGGCAGCCGGCCTGAAACGACCGGCTACACATCAGACTGGATTAGCCCTTACGGTTACAACGGTTTTCGATCAGGTCGTCAACAACTGACGGATCAGCCAGAGTGGAAGTATCACCCAGCGCACCGAAATCATCCTCGGCGATCTTACGCAGATACGACGCATGATCTTACCGGAACGGGTCTTGGGCATGCCAGGAGCGAACTGGATCATATCCGGAGAAGCGATAGGACCGATCTCGGAACGAACGTGGGTACGCAGCTCTTTCAGCAGCTCATCAGACTGCTCGTAGCCAGACTGCAGGGTTACATATACGTAGATGCCCTGACCCTTAACTTCGTGCGGGTAGCCAACCACTGCAGACTCAGCAACAGCTTCGTGAGCGACCAGTGCAGATTCAATTTCTGCAGTACCCATACGGTGACCGGATACGTTGATAACGTCATCCACACGACCGGTGATCCAGTAGTAACCGTCTTCATCACGACGGGCACCGTCACCGGTGGTGTAAACACCTTTATAGGTGGAGAAATAAGTTTGATTGAAGCGTTCGTGATCGCCCCAGATAGAACGGCTCTGACCGGGCCAGGAATCCTTGATTACCAGGTTACCGTCGACAGCACCTTCCAGCTCGTTGCCTTCTGCGTCAAGCAGCGCAGGCTGAACACCAAAGAACGGACGAGACGCAGCACCAGGCCTTGGCAGGAGTCGCACCAGGCAGAGGCATAATCATCATACCGCCAGTCTCGGTCTGCCACCAGGTATCAACGATTGGGCAACGGCCTTGACCGATAATACGGTGGTACCATTCCCAAGCTTCAGGGTTGATAGGCTCACCTACAGATCCCAGGATACGCAGGGTAGACAGATCAGAGTCACCAGCACGTCTTCGCCCTGCTGCATCAGAGCACGGATAGCCGTAGGAGCGGTATAGAACTGGTTAACTTTATGCTTCTCGATAACACGACCGAAACGGCTGTTGTCCGGGTAGCTAGGCACACCTTCGAACATCAGGGAAGTGCCACCATTGGCCAGAGGACCGTATACGATGTAACTGTGACCGGTTACCCAACCTACGTCAGCAGTACACCAGTAGATATCACCCTCTTTGTAGTCAAACGCCAGCTCATGAGTCATGGCAGCGTAAACCATGTAACCACCGGTGGTGTGCTTCAGACCTTTGGGAGCACCTGTAGAACCGGAGGTATAGAGGATGAACATGGGCGCTTCTGCTTCCATCTCTTCCGGAGCACAGTCAGCAGAGGCCTCAGCAACAATATCTTCGTACCAAACGTCGATGGAATCATTCCAGGCAACATCGTCAGCAACACGCTTAACAACGATTACGCTTTCAACACAGGCCTTAGCTCCCTCTTGGGTAAGCGCCTTGTCTACGTTCGCTTTCAGCGGTACGGACTTACCGGCACGCAGAGAGTAGTTAGAGGTTACAACAACCTTGGAATTTGCACCTTCAATACGGGCAGCCAGCGCTTCAGGAGAGAACCACCGAATACGATAGAGTGAACCGCACCGATACGGGTACAGGCCAGCATGGCTACCGCAGCTTCAGGGATCATTGGCATGTACAGGGTAACTACGTCACCTTTCTCAACGCCTTGTGCTTTCAGCGCGTTTGCAAACTTACATACACGCTCGTGCAGATCACGGTAAGTAATCTTCTGATCTTCGCTAGGATCATCACCTTCCCAGATGATCGCTACCTGGTCACCACGAGTCTCAAGGTGGCGGTCAAGACAGTTGGCGGAAGCATTCAGCGTACCGTCTTCAAACCAGCGAATATCAACATTGTGGGGGTCAAATGAGGTGTTCTTTACTTTGGTATACGGCTTGATCCAGTCCAGACGCTGACCTTGCTCGCCCCAGAACCCATCAGGATCTTCAACGGACTGCTTGTACATCTGATGATAGGTTTCTTCGTTGACGTGTGCCTGAGCAGCCAGCTCAGGGTTGACCGGATATACCTTATTTTCGCTCATGATGATGCCCTTACGTTAATCCTTTTGTGGAAATAGCTATTGAGCCTCCGGCACCCATTCATTGGTATGGGGTAATTAGGAGTCTCTTTATTGTTATAAAGGGGGAAACAGGCTGATTGTGCCGGATGCTTCACCCTTTTAACTGCCGTTATTGCATCCTACTTGGGATCGGCTTTATTATGTTCAGCTAAGAAGCTAGATTTAAACCGATAGCCAGTATGGTCTTAATTAGACATTGGTCTACGCGATCTAAGACCTTGGTCTACTTTGGTTAATTTCAGCCCCCTAAAGCGATACTTTAGGCTGATAAACACTCCCGAAAGAAAGAGTATAGACGAGAATGAATTACCCTTTGATCATCGCCTTTGAAATGAGCAGTTATGAAGATGATGCCTTTCCGATCGCCGTCGCCTGGAGTCTGGGAGATGGCCAGATCAAGTCCACGTTAATCAGTCCCGATAGCGAATGGCTTGACCAGATCTATGACCAAGGGGAGCTGATGGGCACCGATCCCGAAACCCTGCTACACGAGGGTCATAGCACCAATCAGTTTTCGAAGAGCTACTTTTGGACCTGGAGGACAATCCGCTCTATAGCGTGGATCCTTATCAAACCGAACAGGCACTGGAGCAGATCTGCAGTACGCTGGACCGGGAATTGGAAACCCCGATACGGCCCGCCGCCGAATTACTGGCCGACATTCCCGCCCCGGAACGGGAACAGTGCCGCTCCGAATGCGAATCCATGTTAGAGCTGGATCGGAACCTGGCCAGTGATCAGGTCCGCTTATGGCTTGAGATGGTAAACCGGCTACAACATTAGTCGCTAGCTTTTCAGCAGAGCATCAAGATCCAGTCCGGCCTCACGCATCTGAGCCAATTTATAACGCAGGGTACGGGGACTGATACCCAGCTTTTCGGCAGCATCCTTACGGCTGCCGCCAGTGCCTTTTAACGCCTCAACGATCAACTGATACTCACGCTGCTTGAGGTCACCACCCAATTGCCCTGCCGCTTCGGGCGCTGCGGCAACGGGAGCACCCATTCCGGCACTGAGATTGACCGATTGCTGGATAGCGGAAGGCTGGATACAAAGATCCTGACCACTGACGACCGCCCCTTGCTGCAAAATCAGCGATCGCTGGATGGCATTCTCCAGCTCCCGTACATTGCCGGGCCAGTTATGGGCCAATAGCTGCTGTTCTGCAGACGCATCCATCTCCACCACGCCCCGATTCATCTTCAGTGCATGTACTTTCAGCAAACGCCTGGCCAACGGCACCAGATCAGCCGGCCGCTCACGCAAGGGCAACCACTGCAACGGAAAATATTCAAACGATAGAAAAGATCTTCCGGAAGTTCCCTTCTGACACCTCGGCGGCCAGATCCCGGTTTGTGGTAGCCAGCACCCGCACATCGAGCTTGATCAGCTTACGACCACCAATTCGCTCAACCTCCTGTTCTTGCAGCACCCGCAACAGCTTTGCCTGCAATCCGAGATCCATCTCCGAAATCTCGTCCAGCAACAAAGTACCGCCATCGGCCTGTTCAAACTTGCCGGCATACTATTATAAGCACCGGTAAAGGCACCTTTCTCATGACCAAACAGGGTCGCCTCGAGCATATTTTCCGGTATTGCGCACAGTTGATCGCCACAAAGGGCTCGTGCGCACGACCGGAGTGACGGTGAATATACTGTGCCAACACCTCCTTGCCGGTACACTCTCTCCGGAGATCAGCACTGTGGAGTCAGTCTGCGCCACCCGCCGCGCCAGCTGCAATAACTGCTTGCTGGATGCTTCTTCAGCGATAGGTTCCACCGCGTCTTCAGCCAGTGAGCTGCTCACATACCGGCCTACGATTTCCAGTAACTGTTCGGGTTCGAAGGGCTTCAAAAGATAATCAACCGCACCATTGCGAATCGCATCCACCGCCCGGTCCACTTGCCCATAGGCAGTGATCAGTAGCACCGGCATGCAGGGATAGAGTTGATTGATCTGCTTTAGTAGCTCATGGCCATCCATGCCACCCATATTGACGTCGCTGACCACCATATCCACCGCCTGCTCGGACAGCAGTGACAGTGCGGCTTCGCCGGAATCGGCCTGCAGGTAACTGTAACCTTCGAGCTCCAAGGTATCGCACAACGCTTCGCGAAGATCGATACATCCTCGACTACCAGTACACACCCCTTACTCATCAGCGTCTTTGCCTCCTGCCTGTGTTGGATTTGGATTATCAGTGGGATCAATATAGGGCAGCACAAAGCCGGCCTGGGTTCCTTGCTCTGCAGCGGATCGGATTTCGAAGCGACCATGGTGGGCCCTTGCGATCACCTGAGCCACCGCCAAACCCAATCCGGTCCCTGTGATTTGGTGGTATAGAAAGGCTCCTGAACCCGCGTTAACTCTTCGCATCCATACCCGGCCCCTGATCTTCCACGGTCAAAACCAGAAAACCTTCGCCATCAAAGCGACTACGAATAACTAATTCAGTTCCATTGCCGGCGGCCTGCAGGGCATTGTCCACCAGGTTCATCAAGGCACCAACCAACGACTCAAGATTACACTGCAGGCGCACCCCGGGGGTTTCATTGGAATATTCCGCATCCGCATCGGCATTGGCCAAAGGCACATCCAGAGCATCCTCAATCGCGCGGAACAACTGTTCACTGCTGACAAGGTCGGTGAGTTTGGTTTCGCTGCGGGCAAAGATCAGCATATCCCTTACCTGCTGCTCCAGCGAGCTGAGTCGACTTTTGACCTTGGAGGCGAACCTGATCCGCTGCTCTGCCGACAGGTTTTCTTTGGTCAAATGGGCACTGTAGAGCATGGCGGCGGAAAGCGGCGTACGGATCTGGTGTGCCAGAGACGCCATCATCTTGCCCATGGAGGACAGCCGCTGCATATGCCCCAGTCGGTCCTGCAGCTGGCGGGTTTCGGTCAAATCCGTAATCATGATGATCTGACCGGCTCGCCTTCCAGTGAACGCGTCGCCAGATTGACCCGGCGACCATCCTTTAATGACACCTCATGACCGTCATCGGCACGAGGAGCAAAACTGCGCTGGATCACCTTAATCCAGGGCTGCCCCACCAAAGGATTCCCTAACAGCTCTTCGGCGGCTCGATTAGACTCCTGGATCTTGCCCCGGTATCCAGAACCAGAATACCTGCAGGCAACAACTGCAACAGGCTTTCCAAGCGACTGCTAACCCGCTCTTTTTCACCACCTCCTGCTCTCGCTGCTCGTTGCTTCGCTGCAATTCGGCAGTGAGGTATTCCACCTGATGCTCCAGCTCCCGATAAGATTCCGTCAGCTGCTCGGACATCTCATTAAACTGGCGAAAAGCTTCTGCAAGCTGCTCGCTCTCCTGCGCGGAAGAAGCGGCATTGTCGTTATCTTTTTGACTCATGGCTTACTTTCGCTGGATTCCGTATTTACGCATCTTCTCCACCAGCGTGGTTCGGCGTATTTTCAGTAAAGATGCGGCTCTGGCAACGACATTTCCGGTTTCATCCAACGCCTGCTCGATCAATCCCTGTTCGAGATCAGCCAGATAATTTTTCAGGTCAATCCCCTCTGCGGGTAGGGCAACTTTTTCGGAACTGACAGCCATTGCTGCCGTTGCCGGAACAATAATAGGAACACTGGTTCGGCGTCATGCTGCAGATATGCGGGAAGTTCCTCGTCCTGCATATGCTGGAATTTGGCAGGCAACTGGTTAAAGCCGATATCTCACTGGGGTACATAATCGCCAAACGCTCTACCAGATTGGCCAGTTCCCTGACATTACCCGGCCAGGGGTGGCGAGCCAGCGACTGAATCGCGCTGTTATCCAGCTGTACTTTACCCAGGCCATTGTCGGCCACTCGCAACACCAGCTCGTTGATCAACAGCGTCAGGTCTTCAATCCGCTCACGCAATGCCGGCATCTCGATGGGGAAGACATTAAGACGATAGTAGAGATCCTCCCGAAAGGTACCCTCTTCGATCATCACTTCCAGATTCTTATGGGTTGCGGCGATGATACGCACGTCCACTTCCAGGGTACGGTTCCCTCCCACCCGCTCAAAACGTCTTTCCTGCAGTATCCGTAAAAGCTTTACCTGCATAGGCAGCGGCATATCACCGATTTCATCCAGGAACAACGTGCCCCCATGAGCCAGCTCAAATCGCCCAACCCGGGTTGAAACTGCGCCGGTAAACGCCCCTTTTTCGTGGCCAAACAGCTCACTTTCCAAAAGGTCGGCGGGGATCGCACCGCAATTGACGGGAACAAAGGGTTTATCCTTACGGGAGGAGGATTCGTGAAGATTACGGGCGACCACCTCTTTACCGGTTCCCGACTCCCCGGTAATCAAGACACTGACGTCTCGATCGGCCACCTGTGCCATCATCGAACGCACATGCTGCATGGGCCGACTGGTACCCACCAGATATGATTGAACAGACGGGCATGGTCTTCCCATAATTGAAGCTGCCCGTTAGCACTCTGTCGACGCTGACGATAAACCTGAGCCTGATGCAGCACACTGATCAAGTCCGTGCTTATCAATGGGAGATCGATTTGTGCAATCAGCATGGAGGAGAGATTCTGGTTGAGGCCTTCCACCTCCTGCCAGGTTTCCAGGGTAATGACCGGTAATATTGGGGTCGGAAGATTGAAAGTCGCTGAGTAGCTTCTCGATAGATATGGGTAAATTACTGCTACCCAGCAATATCACGGCTTCATCATCCCCCTGCAGGGAACGGTTGTCCTCCTGAAAACCAGGATACAAAATCGGAGGCCTGACAGGGATATTCCAGAAAGGCAAAGAGATCGGCCAACATTTGCCGCCGTGACACATCATCATCGATCACAATGACTTGCCAAGACTGCTCACACCCACCTCCCTATCAATAAATTGACACTTACTAAAACCTAAGTGATAGGAAAGCACCAAGCGCTTCATTTGTCAATTTAATGACGCTTAAAAACAGATAAATTAGGGGAAGCTAGAAAGAAAAAAGACTGTATGTCAGTAATACGTCACAATCAGCCTGACTTATACCCGGTGAATAAAGTTTTTCATTAGCTGAATGCCATTATCCTGACTTAGTTCCGGATGGAACTGGGTACCAAATAGGTTACCCCGCTCAACGCTGGCAACGAAACGTTCGCCATTCACTGCATAGCTGCTGACGTTTGAGTTATCCTCACATTGCATTCTGAAACTGTGGTAAAGTAAAAATCGGGGGCTTCCGGCAATCCCTGAAACAAACGGCTGTCACCCACGACGTCAATTTCATTAAAGCCTACGTGAGGGACCTTCTGCCCCTCTTCCCTATCATCAACACGGAAAGCTTCCAGTGTACCGTTCACCAATCCAAGGCCTTGGGTCAAACGCTCTTCAGTGCTGGATTGCCCCAGTAGCTGCATACCAAGGCAATACCCAATACGGCGTCCTGGCGCTGCACCAGTTGCTGGATAACAGCAACCAACCCCTGCTGTTGCAGATTGCCAATCGCAGCCCAAAAGGCCCCGACACCGGGTAGAATCACCCGCTCGGCAGCCAGAATCTGCTGGGGATCGGCGGTAATTTCACTCCGTTCACCCAGATATTCAATCATCGCCTTCAATGACTGAATATTGCCCATGCCGTAATCGATAATGGTGATCACAGCGAGCTTACTCGACCTGGAATTGCGGCTGCCAACGGCCCTGCTCCTTACGGAACAATCCTGATTGGCGTAACTTTCGAGCACCTGGTCCAAACTCCTCCTGGCTCATCTGGTAATAGTCCAGGTAGAGATCGATAAATTGCTCCGGATACTGATTGTCGTAGAGCATTACCAGGTTCTTACCCTGATTCCGGTCCATGGCACCCCGGCGGATTTCAATGCCCACATCCTGGTGGCGCGACCAAATCCGAACTTCAGATACATCAGATAGGTATGCAGGGCATACAGGGCCTGATCGTTCTGGGCAAAATTGGTAAAGGTCCCTGCATTGGCCTCGTCGTTTTCCTGAAGACCACAGTGTTCCTTGGCCACCAGATAATTGCGGTAGGAATCCCAGGATTCGAAATAAGACCAGTGAGTAATGTAGATATCATTGCGACTGAGCTCTTCATCGGAGGGAAAGCGCCAGAAGTTTAGGTCTTCTCCGGTACACCCGAACCACTAAGAACCTTGTCATAGCCACCCTCAAGGTAGACTTTCTCATATAGTCGACGCTGTATCCACTACGGTTTTTGGTTTCTGTGGACCCACCGTATTCAACTTCGCCGTCCTCCCCGAAAAAAACAGGGGGATAGACAGCTTACTCGCCATGCGCACAACGGCGGCCTGCATCGCCACCAACCAGCCGTAATAAGGGAAACCTTTCTCTATGAATCCCAAACGGTTCAATTTCCGCATGGTTTCCGGATTGGGATTGACCTGAATATGATCAAAACCGGATGCGATAAAACTCTTGAGATTACGATCCCCCAATTCCAATGCCAAAGCCGGGGTTACCGTCAACGCAAGGGGGTTCATGCCATATTTTGTGCTTTAACTGATAGGCCACATAAGAGCCATCCTTACCACCACTCACCGGCACCAGACAGTCATAACCGTCACCGCTGGAGCGGTACTTGTCCAATAACTGTTCCAGCTCCTTTTGACGCTGCTGCCAATCGATACTTTTTTTCTCTTCCATCCACTGACAGGCATTGCACCATCCACGGTCATCAAACTGGATCCGGGGACGTGTGGACATATTTAAGCAGTGGCTACACCACCTGGATCTTTCATGGGTTGCTAAATCCTATTCCTAACGCCTAATCAGCCGACAGTTCACTAAAATCGGCATGAATATCATGATGTTTCAAGCAGTTATTTTCGATCAGATCATAGGCTCGCTCGAGAAACTCATGATAAACCTGGCGGCAGTAGTTGTAATTGCTACGCAATTCCTGGCTATTTTTCGCGCTCAGACTGGCTTTGAGAATCAGGGTGAAAAAGCTTTGAATGCTGCCCGATAACATCCAGTAGGCGACGTGGTCCTGGTTCCGCTGCTCATTAATTAACAACAGCACACGGTCCAGCGACTGCTGTACCTCGGTAATCGTATTGGGATTCTTCGGCAAACGCAGCTTGCTTTTTAATGCTATGGCACCTTTAAGATATTTGGCTTTTGCTTGAGCTTCATCGAGCTTACCTGCACTCTCCGGTGCGACGTAAAATGATGATCTACCAAAACGATCCACGAGATCAGCTGTTTTGCGTTTTAGAGAGGGAGCGATCTCTGCTGCCGGAATTGTGATAGTCCCTTTGATCAGCGCCCCGTGGTTAGGATTATAAATTTTCGCACTTCGGCGATGGGCAATTAAATACTCCATGTTGGCACGGGAAGTATCCATGATTGCAGTTGTCTTCACTTCACCACCAAAATTGCCCTCCCGCTTGATGTTGACCCGCTTTTCCGAGCTGGCAAACATCGGCGTGTCCTTTTCATCATAATATTGGCTGTCACTGGCATGATGCTTCTCTTCCTCCACCATGCCCAGATCAACACCAAACAGATAACCTCCTTGAACCCCATCTGCAGCGCATAGGCCAATCCGGTATTGGTACAGGTCGGGTTACAGGCACTGAGATGCGGCATAACAGCGCCATACTCCTGGTCGATGAGATATTCGCCGGGGATCATTAGCCTTTTTGGCCATGTATCGATGTTCAAAAAGCCCCATGGTTTCCGGAGCAACGGTATTCAAAGCCAGCAATTTCACCTGATCACGGTACTGCTTGTCGGTCCCCCCTTTGATTCGCTTGGTGGTGCCACCGATTCGTTCCATCTCGACATGAAAGTCCGGAACGATACCGTTCCTATAGAGGGTTCCCGTGGTGGAACCACAGGAGAAGATAACGGCGTCATCCTTTAGATCCCGCAACTTATCCAACATGCCATCCAGTGAGGGCCATTACCGACAATGATGGCAGGAGCAGGTCAACCATAGGCATGTTGCCATTAAGCACGGGAGTCCCGCTCCGGATATTTTCGATGGTATGAGCCACACTGACTTGCTCATCCTCAAAAAAACCGGTACGGTCAAGTCAGATGGAACTGTTTACCGATGGTGTCGTTGAATTGGTCTGATTTTTCACTGGACAGGTGATTGTAGATAAACGTGTTGCTGATATTGTGCAGCCCCACCTGATTGGTCATTAAACGCAATGAACGCATGGTGTTGTCATCGTTCATGCCTATAAACAGCTTCAGAATCCGTCCTTTTCTGAAGAAGTAACGCAGCACAGGCTCCCAGTCGATGGTATGCAGACTGTAGTAAAAAGAATCTTTATGGGGATCGAAAATACAGAGGTTATAGATATCCAGCTTTTCCAGCAGTTTTGGAATGTGGTAGCCATTCCGCATCCATTGACCACCATAACACCGATAGGCTGCTCGATCGTTGGAGCGGGTTTTTTGCGATTGCGTCGCCATATTTGTTAAGAATCCTGCTGACCATCGGCAGCTGGAAAAAATAGGTTTCTGCCGGAGCATTAACCCTATCTTAAAATGCATTGGCCGCTGACAATACTTTTCGAATTGCTGCTGGCAAAACTGTTCGGGATTGATCTTATAGACAGCTTTCCCGTTTTCACATTACGTAGATCAGAAACCCTTCAGGGTCGTAGAAGATCTGTAATTCCTGGGGGTAAAATTTATATACTCCTGGTAAATCTGAGGCGCATACTGTTTGAAAAGAGCCATGTTCTTTTTAAACTGCATGCTCAACTGCAATTTCTGCTGTTGAGCCGCTGCCTGTATAAGAACATCTTCCAGATTCGCCATATTTTAAACTATCCCGTTTGAATACTTCTGGTTGTAACTACAATGAGGTAAACGAGCTTTTGCTCAATATCCGCCGACCGAGTCATTGTCACACAGTCGCCAAAGATTTGGCCAGATCAACGTTCCGCCATAGGACTAACTCAACGAAGAGTAATGGAGCACCTCTTCTTTAAGAGCGGGACTCCAGACATCTAGCAGGCTGTCGTCGGCCCGTTCCGTTTTACGGGAAATCGACGCAACAATCTCTGCGGTTTTTTCTCCATAGTGAAGCCCGAGCCGATCTGCCAGCCCCCTGACCGTTTTATCTGCTTCGCTTAACAGCGCCTGGTATTTAAGCAGATGTAGGTTTTTTAGCTTCGATAAGGGACGATTCGTCATCAGATAGTAGTAACCAATACGATTCAGCTCGTCCATATTTAACCATCGGTCAGCATCGGCCTCATCTACCCAAAAGGGGACTTTTTTGCCGCTGTTGCCGGTAGCAGGGCCATATCACATTACTCTGCTGCAACACCTCATCTTTGAACCAGCCCTTGACCAATAGCGAGTTAAACACTTCGGGGCTCGGCGGGTTATAGCGATAATTCGGGTATCCGATAGTAACTCTGCAGCTGAGGTAAAAAGCCGACAATATCGGGCATTTTAAAGGCTAAAACCCGACTCCTATCTGCGACTCCAATTGAGTTTTTGAAAGAGACTGTTCAAGTCGCTCTCGTACCTCATGTTCTGTCTTCACCCGATAGATAGAACTGTCATCACGTCGATTACAGTTGACAGTTCGCCCAGCCAACGCATTTACGAAAAACTCCTCATAGAGGTAGGTCTCGTAAAGCAGCTTCCAACTATCCGCATCCAGTTTACGGATGGAGGCAAAACAGCGAGAACAGCATAGGGGGTTCAAAACTGCATTCCACATCTTGAAACGAGTGGATCAATTTGGACAGAATTGTCGTGCCACTGCGGGCCGAACCCGTAACCAATAGAGCCTGATTGCATTTTCAAAGCTATGGGGTGGTAGGGACAACATAGTTCACCAACTAGCCAGAGGTATGTCAGCCGCAATCAATTGGCGGCGGGCGTTAGGTAATGCATCACCGATAAAGTTAAAAATATTGGCGGTGGCCACGGCATCCACGTTGGGTTGAGAGATCGCCTCCAGAAAATGACTTCCGTTCCCCGCGCCCCCGGCCATAATCAGGGGAATCCGATGCTCGCCTATCAGGCGGTTGACCCGCTCCAGCAATTGTAAGTCGTACCCCTGACCGGTACGTCTTTATCCATGGAGTTCAGATAAATCTCTCCAACCCCAAGCTCCGCAACTTCTTTAAGCGCCGCCTCAAAGTCCAGATCCAGCGGTTGGGTGCCGTTTCCGATATGGATCTGATACCTTGTCTTCAACCTGTTTGCAATCCAGCGAGGCCACAACCGACTGGGCACCATAGCGCCGGATCAACTCTTTGATTTGCTGCGGCGCCTGAAACAGGGCGCTGTTTGACCACCAATTTGTCAGCGCCGGAAGCAAACAGTGTTTCCGCCTTGGCTACGGAATCGATCCCGCCACCAACGGCTACAGGAATAAAACAAAAGCTGACCAGGTCGGTGATGGCTTTGGCAAAGGTTTCGTTGTCACGTCCGTTACGCGACACATTGAGCACCACCAGCTCATCAATATGTCGGGCGATCTCCTGAAAGTTATAGTTCTTGCGAATCCAGTGGATATCACCTGCTTTCTGTAGCCGGAAGTTTCGACTCAACATAAAGAAGCCATCGGCATAAAGCAGGGTGTAGATCAGCCGTTTCTTGACCATAATTTCTTCAACTACCATAGCTTTTAACGAGAAGCCGTCGTCAACGACGATATTCTGGCCATTCACGGCCCGACTCTGATCGGAGAGCAGAAAACCCAGCATCGATGATATATCCTCAGGCTGGAGCATACCGATATTCAGACATTGCTGGCGGTAAGCGTCCACAAAGGGCTCGGATTGTCCATCGAGAATACCACCCGGACTGATGGCATTGACCGTACACCGAGTCCTTCAGATAGGCCGCCAGATAGCGGGTCAGCTGCAGAACTGCCGCCTGATCAAGGCGTACTCCACCGGCATGGTCATTTCGGTATTGTCATAAACCTCAAAGCGCGGTGCTGTCGCACCGTAAATGGAGCCATGTTGATAATCTGCCCTCTTTGCTGCTCTTTAAAAACACGGGCAAACTGCTGGGCGACCAGGAAGTACCCCCCCAGGTGAAGATTCAGATTTTCACACAGGTCCGGGTACTCAACGTCAAAAAATGCGGCCATAATGTTGATTGCGGGGATAGGCGTTATTGACCACCGCATCCAGAGCACCATGACGCTCAATTAACTGCTCGATACCGTTTTGAATAGATTCCCGACAGGTGATATCCAGTGAAATGGCATCAACCTTTCCCGGAAGCTCCAAGGCACGCAACTGCTCTTTTAGCGCCAAGGCTGCTGCCTGGTCGATATCTGCTATAACCGCGGTACCTCCAGCCTCGGCAACCGAGCGGGTGAATGTACGCCCAACAGCCCTGCACCACCGTGATTACGACGGTTTTATCATCCAGCATCAACACGATGTTACTGCTTCCTCTCATTAAAATTTCAACCCAGGAAAATCCAGCGGTGTATCAATATCAGCACCCGTTCCAACGGAATATCGATCGCCTTCACCCGCCCCTCAAACAGCCGTCGTGGGCCAGTATAAATTCGGGCCGTGCCACATAAGCAACAGTGGTCATATCGTAGACGGTAGGTGCGTCCTGTCGGCGATTAATCTGATCTCCCTCCATCACCCGCCTACACTGACCGGTATCATCACGGACCAGCATATTGAACCAGGGGCTTCGGTGGGGCTTCAGTTACCGTAACCTACTATATCGGCATCGGCGTCATAAGCTGCAACGCAGCGTTCCACATCTTCACCCCGAACGCAGCGGTGATGTAGCCGGCAAGCTGACAAAGCGTTCCGGTAATTGGTCATGTTGCTGCAGCCACTGAAGGCAGTGCTGCCACAACTGCCATTCCGGCGTGTTGTCCTCGGCCAATTGCGGCGGCCTCATAAAGGGCACCTCCGCCCCGTATGCCTTGGCGACGG
>JALQPE010001090.1:0-21967 GCA_030407315.1 Asparagopsis taxiformis | reverse complement strand
ACCCCAACCCCAACCCCAACCCCAACCCCAACCCCAACCCCAACCCCAACCCCAACCCCAACCCCAACCCCTGTTCAATAGATAAGGAGTATCATAAAGGTTATATTCTGATTAATCACTTCTTAGTAATCTTAGATTTCAACCTGAGTAACTCCCTCTCATAATCCTCTTTATCCTTCTTGGCCTGCTTCTAATACTTGGCAACTGTGGATGAATCCGCAGTCTTCCATTTGTCGCTAATTGCCCTTAAGAGCTCAGTTGTCTGCATTTCTGGATGGGATTTCTTCATTTCCTGTTCGATTTACTTTCTGAATAGAAAGAAAGCAGGCAGTGGTTTCGTTGGTTCTTTCTTCATTGACACTTTCCTCTATTCAGGAGGCCTCTCTGTTTTTCTGACAGGTGCACTTTCTGATTTCTCCTTTTTTCTGACTTCACTGGCTTCTCTTCCTAGTTCTGCATTGATAAGGCATCTTCATACATCCTTTGTATTTTTTCTCTGGCTTCCTTGTTCCTTAATATACTGAGATCAATGACCACCTTTTTGCTCATATCCTATTATCCTATTATAACTGTTGTCTCTAATATTGCTAATTCGATGTTTGGTTGGGTTAATCACTCTGAGGGTTCCTCCTCAATGTCCCTTGGATGCTCTTCATCCATCTTTCTTCCTTCCTCTTATGCTTCCATGACGATTCCAAGGATATTCGTTTGTTGCCTTTCTCCCCGATAGTTCATCAGTCTATCTTCCTCCTAGTTCCTTGGCCTATCTTCCTGATCGTTCATAGATTCCCTCCCCTGTTGATGGTGCATCACTGGTTTTGGTCTCATCTGGATGCTCGGTTCTAGTTCCATTTTGGCCTGGACCTCCTCATCCTCGAAGATTGGAGCATCATTAAAGCTCTTAAGGGTGGTAGTCCTGTTCACGCTCTTTCTCTTTTACTGAACAATCTTCAGAGATTCACTTTCTTCCCTATTTTCTTCTCTTCTTGGCTGTTCTCTTTCGAACTCGTAGTATTTAGGGTTCGAAAGATCCGAAATGTAATGAGAATTCTTCTCATGGAAGGAGTTATGTCTCTTCAAGATATGGATGACATACTACTGAATAGTCTCAAAATCGGCTGATCGGCAATGTCCACAGTAGAAAGTTAGCCCAATCGACAGGTCTTCAAGAATTTCCTGAGTAGAGTACTCAGAATTCCTGAAGATCTTCCTTCCCTTGCGGTTTTCGCTTATATGGGTAGTGAATTTGGGAGGATTGCCATCATGCTCATAATTAATGTGTTTTGTCAGACTGTTCGATCTACCGTAGAGGATAGAGTGGCATCCACACATGTAGAACTTGAACTCTCCATCCTTATCCAGGAACTGATTCCTCCAGATTTTCTTCTTGGCCTTGAAGGGCAATTTCTTGATCCCAACTTTACTCTCGGCTGAATGCTCCTGGTGGATATGGTTATAGATGTCGCCCCTCGAAAGGAACAGATTTTGGCACTTTTCGCACTCAAATATTTTCTGATCTTCCTCATTATAAACATCCTCAAAGATCTCTGCCTTCCGGAATTGAGGGTTCTGGATGAGTTGCTTCCCAATTTTAAGCTTGGTATCAAACATTTTCTCCCTGTACTCTAGTTTCTTTCGGATGACCAAGTTGCTGAATCGAGTGTAACCCTTATATTTGTTGAAGATATGGTCGTAGTTGGTTTTCTTGGTGCACTCTCGAGTTTGGAAGTTGACAATATGGGTTGACTCTGTCAGGTTACACCTGTGATGCTAGACAACATGGTCAGCAAATTCATATTCACTAAAAGTGAAGGATCTCATGTCTTCCTTCTTCTCTGCTGTATTAAATTGACAGCCACAGAAGATGATCCCATCATACTTTTGAATGTGGAGCTTGTAGTAGTTCATAACAATCTCCTGATCACACAGAAAATTAGGAACTAGCTCCCCAAAAAGGATAAAATGTGACAGTCCATCTGAACTCTTGTTCCTGATAAAGGGACTCCAGATTGACCGAAAGTGAGCCATGTTCATGTGCTTGATGAAGTCAGCCTTGCTCTCATAGAACTTTGCCCGGTTCTATGAGCAGCTGCACATGAATACTTCCGATATGGTCATCCCTGGGTGTATTTCGTTGAGTGCTGCTGACTTCTTCTTCTTGAAATGGTAGGGCCTGGTGATCTTGGGCACTGACTTCTCCCTAGAAGTTTCCTTGGTTCCTGCATTCAATTTCTCCTCAATGCTCTGGAACTTGTCATCGAAGTAGTCATTGAAGGTGCTCATGATCTTGTAGCTGGTCTCAACCACTGTCTTCAAGTTCTGAGTAGCCGACTGTTCAAGGTTCCCCTTCATGTCATTCAGGCACTCCTCAAAGAACCAGAATTTGTTCACTTACTTAAACATTGGAGAGATGTGGCGAGGATGTAGACTGGCAATCTGATTCGAGGACAGGAGCTCACCTTCCTTCAGCTCGAACAGGGTGTCCTGAGGCACCTTCTTGGTACGGCGCTTCATCCTGACTAAGATATGTTAAGAATTATAATCTTGGCCTCTTCCATTGATCTAGATCTTTGCTCCTTTTCAGTCAAATTGTATATAATGGCCAACGAATAATGAAATAGGAAATGACAATAAGGGAAGTAAGGGGAAAATAAGCAGAATAGAGGGAGTCTGGGGTGATCTAAGGGAAACACATGCAGCAATTCAGTCCCAATTTACTTGTTTTGACCTTTCTTGAATTCTTATTCATTCAGTTCTATTAGTTAATGGGGTGAATGTTCCTGTGTTTCCCTCCGTTTTGGGAGTATTAATGCCGAAACAGGAATATGTCCCTCATTAAGGAGCAAGATTGATGTCAATAAATATTACGATTAACTTTATAACATTATCATTAAAATAATAGATAGGCAGCTCGGATGACGACTCGTAGACCTAGGGTTTCTCACCGCCAGAACAGTTTTGCTCTGCCTAGCCTGAAGTCAGAGCTGCTGGATTCGATGTCGACTGAAGGAGAGGACTCTCCTCGGAATAACACTCCTCCCCAGTCATTCAACCGGGTTCCAAGGTCGAACAAGGAGAAACTGGAGCTATGCCGGAAGTTCATGAACAATGGGTACTGCCCCTATGAGAACAAGTGCAAGTTCGCCCACGGGTCCCACGAACTGAGGAGGAACGACGAGCAGAACTCTAGGTATAAGACCAAAGAGTGCGGGTCCTTCTTCCGAGATGGGTTCTGTGACTACGGCAACAGGTGCAACTTCCTCCACACCAGGAAGGGCCATGGAGTCAACGAAACCGAAGAGGATAAGTGGTCACTCATGAAAAGTGATCAGGGATTCCGACAGATCTTCGAGGAAGCCAGGCTCAGCTCCCGCATCACCAGGCTCTTCAATTGATAATATATACACTCGCCATCCACCATCCCAATCACTCAACCTGCCATCAGGATTTATCTCAATTTATCTCAGATATTGCTTATATTTTATTTCGGCTATTATTGGCAGCCTTCCAGTATCTGAAAAGTAACCGTATGATTCGGAAGAAGGGCACTCTGTTCGATAGGGAGCCCCAACCAGAATCCAGTAACGGGAGATAAATCTCTATTGGTTTTTATTCATAGTGTTCATTTTCTGAGTCAATCTTTCCGCAAATGAAATACTAATATGAAGCTCGATTTCGAATAACTGTTCATAGCCTGTCTCATTGACTGGATGAGCAGCCGCCTGGTGTTGGTGCTTGATTGGGAGTTCTAGGAGACTTGCCATCTTAATTTACCTGACGTCTTGAAATTAAAAGCGCTACAAGGATTAAAGCCAGCAATAATAATATTAGCAAGAAGAACAATGAGAGGGTACCAGTAATTTCTCCAACGGAAGAAAAAGATGTCCGAAGAGCTCCAGAATGTGGAGCCGGAGAAGAGCCTATCCGTCAAGAGTTCTCTCCATGGGAAGGATGCCCTTCTACAGTCGAGATAAGGACTCGTTTCTCCTCAGCCTCTTGCTAGCTCTGCGAATAGGTGCCTGCTGAGGCACACCCAAAGTGAAGATCCCACTGCCCTGAGCCATGCAGTCTCTAAGGTCACCGAGGAGAATGCCAGGCTGGTTGAAGAACGCTAAGCATTGTTTCGCAAGAACTGCTAGCTGGTGAACTAAATAAAGAAGATGAAGAATGATAATAGGACCAAGAGCTCCACCTACCTGGATCTGCCCAGTGAGCACTATGCTGCACAGCACTCCCTACGCACAATTGAAGATCACCAATAAACACCCCCAACTTCCGATAAGAATGCACGAGCGGGTTCCCATGGACTCAATCCGAGGTACAGTTCACACGCAGAACAGCCTCGGGACTCCCAAACCAGACTATCAGTGGCATCCAATTTCAGCAGTCTCAAACTCATCAAGCATTAGACAACACCCAATACTGCATGCTGTGAAAAGCCTCCTTTGCCTCGTACCAATCAGACACCCACTGCCAAGAAGACTAAAGTAACCATGAAGAGCAGTTTCAATGCATTCCACTCAGAAATGAGTCCTTCGAACTCCGAGGAGTAAATTTATCTGGCTGAAAAAACTACACCCATACCCGATGCTCACCCGTACTTCTCACTGGCCAAGAACCAGAGTTCAAAGTGCTTCCATTCCAAGAAAACATCCATTCCAACAGTCTCAAACCATGAAACGACCAACACTAAAAAATACTCACATGGAGAGAACTATATGATAGTTAAAATCTGTGATCACTGCGTCGACGAGCTGGAAATCAACTCAAGAGCAAATAAGAGCATGCATAAGGTGTCCACCAAGTCTCAAAAGATACTGCCGAGCTCACAAACACCCAAGAGCAGCCATTAGATAGAGAGGACACCAATCAAAGCTGTCACCAGGAACCCAACATCGGTCCTCAAGAAACTCGATGAAAAGATAAGGAAAGTTAGAGGAGAGAACGAGAGACTCAGATTCGAAGTCTACAATGAGTGAAGAGCCCATTGAATTACTTATACACTAACATTCTCAGGATCCAAGTCTGATAATATTTAATATTAAATCTCCTCATCAATATTCAGAGCTGATTGATTGACCATCCAAAACTGAGGCTAAAGGGCTTAAAAGATAATGGAGCTTATATGTAGGATAGAGTAAAGCTAGTTAAGTGAGTTTTGTGATAATTCGTTTCTGGCCTGTCAATTATCTCTCTGCCGTTAAAACCTTCATCCAGTTAATTTTCTATAACCAATTTGTCAATAATAAAAGTAAAATGGCCAAATCCTTGCTGCCGATTTTGATCTGCCTGCTACCTTTGATTGTGTTTTCACAGCCCTGTGAAGACGTTGTGGTGCACCTCTTTAGCTCCTATTGCTATATCACCTACAATAATTGTCCTTCGTTCACCATTAAATCCTGTGAGAAGGCCATTTGTCTTAGAAGTGGCTGTCCCAACCCTCCTCGTGTGAACTTTGCGAGTGAGGCTGAGTGTATTGCGGACTGCTGCCCAGGTTCCTCTGCAACCAGTTTTGACAACTTGGAAACTCTTCAATAATGCATCGCTCATGACATGCAGGTGAGCACACCTGCCGACTCAAACTTCATCATTATCGGAAGTGTCGTCGGTGGCGTCTTACTACTCGCCCTAATTATCGTACTTAGCTGCTACATATTCAAATATCGGGTCAAGAAGCACGATGGCAAAGTTTAGTCCGATAGCTCCAAAGAAAAAGTATCCTCTGATCTCAGTTGAACTTCTATTTTGATGTGGCTTGCTTAATATTCAAATTTATGTTACCTTCCATCTCCTTCCATTCACAAATTCAATTTTGTTTTGAAATTCAACTGGTATTAATGAAGAAGAAAAGAAATCTTATTGAAATAGCAGTATCTCTTACGGTCTCCTCCTGAGAGCTCCCTATCCTCAATTCAACTTTCAAGCATATATTTAACGCAGTTTAGCACTTTGAAAATATGATTTGTTTAACCATATAAGTATGCGCCCAATCAAGAACCCATCAATCAATTGATTCATCATCGATGAACAGAAAGAAAGTAAATAAGTTGTTGACTGGACTCAATATTAAGCAACTTCGGACCTATACCCCAAAAGTTCAGAAATACTCATCCATCGATACCGGCCTCGATGGCATAGTTCCTCGGTCTGAGGAGCGGGATGACAAGTTCAGGGAAGCCTACAAGGCAAACTTCAGTAACGACAAAAGCAAGGAAAGATCCGAAGTCAGACACCAAAGATTCATCAATTTCGACACAGGAACGATGTATCTCCTCAAAGCTGAGTTCTCAGAGTAGGAAGGGTGGAAATTCGTCCTCAGATAGGTAAACCAGATTCTATTTAGGAGAACTTCATGAACTATTGCGTTAAGGTCTCAACCTACCTCAGCTGCAACTGTATCAACTACCGGTAGTAGCCCTTAGCCTCATGCAAGCACATAAACTATGTGTTCCTGAGAATAGCCGGAAGCACCAAGCTGTTCAATGACATCTTTGAGAACAGGATATCTACATCTGAGTTCGAGGATTTGACTCAGTCTTTAAAGTAGGCTCTGACACTTAGACTGGAAGGAATGACTATATTCGATACGAAGGCTGTCAATTTCTGTCAGATCTGCTACAAGAAGAACTATAGGGCTGATGACAGCTACACCTGTATGAAATGTGAGCAAAAGTATCACCAGAAATGCATCGACATCTACCAGCAGTCAGGGGAGTATCTGACCTGTGTTGTCTGTGACATGATACTGCCCCAGAAGACAATTGAGACCGAGAGACTGATTAAGGGGAAGGCTGAGAGGATGTTCCTGCTCTCCTTCTAGAGGAAACCGAGTGGATTCTGGTTTTTTCACCTCTATGGAGTAAGCATTGACTAAAGTAGAACTCACTCACTGAATATCTGATATCAATGACCCACACCATTGAGTGCACCTGCCCTGACTTCTTCAAGAGACTCCAGTTCTGCAAACATATCTACTTCGTAGTTGTCAAAATAGGCAAGGAAGAGAATCTGATGAGATAAATCGAAGAACCAGTGTACCTGAACAGAACCTACACCAACCTCATCGACAAGTCACTCCGCATCAAACTCCAGAGCTTCGTACAGAGACTAGAACATGAAAAGATATGTGCCATATGCTTCGAAGAGTTAGAGAACCTTAGCATAGAGAGCAACAGTGACAGGTGCCACAAATGTTCATTCCAGTATCACCTGTTCTGCCTCCGGAACTGGAGGATGAAGCATAAGGAGAAGTCATGTCCGAACTGCGATAAGAACAGTGTCTACCATATCTGATTATCCCTCATTGACTGATAGTTACAATTATTGATATCAGAAGTTGGTCTTCTCATAACCGGTGGGTTATCGTGCAGACCGCCTGTGTTTGTTGGGTGTCTTGATATTCATTGATATGGAACTGAGTGCACTAATATCCCTTCTCGTGAGGCTCTATTTCTGAGTTGATGAGAAGGAAGTGTTGGCCGATGGACATTGGTTGTACCTGAATGACTCTCCTGTGCTCTGGTTGATACTGGCTCCTAACTGGTTCTTTCCCATAAAGTTATTATTGAAACTGGGATCTTCGATCCTTGAACATGGTGTCTATTGACTGTCTATCTTGACAAGCAGGTACTTGATCCTTTCTTTGAGTTGGAACACTTCCCTTTCGTGTGATTCCTTCATCTACTGGATTATTAGTTCCCATTTCTTGTCCTTGGTCTGGGTTCTGATCAGTGCTGAGAACTCTTCTTCTTCTCTTACTCTGCTCTGTTTCCTCTCTATCTCTTCAATTTGGCTGTCAAACTCATACTTAACTCTATGTAACTGTTCTTTTAGCCCTGTATTTTCCTGTTCTAGTACCTGTATGCCTTCCTTCATTGTGTCTAGTTGATCTTCGTGTTTGATGTTCATGTTCTGCATTTCTCCTGCATAGTACTCTTCCATTTCCTTGACTATCTGCTTGCACTGATCCAGTTTCCCCTCCAGTGTTTCCTTATCCTTCCTTAGTTGGTCTTCTGCTCTGCTGCTGCTTATGGTGCTGAGTTCACATGTGTCTTTCTGTATCATTTCTATTTCTTTTTTGTGTATGACTGAGAGTTTTTCGTTGAGTGTCTTGAGTTCCTGGTTGTGGTATTTGAGGTCTGCCACTTTCTCCTTATACTCCTCTGTCTGCCTCTCCAGCATCTGTCTCTCGTTGATGGCATTGACCAGCTGTGCATTGATCTGTCTCATTTCTTATTGGTAGTTCTGTTCCATTTCCTTCACTTCTACCTTACTCAGTGATTCCTCTCTGCCCTGCCTGCACTCTGGTCTGTTGCACCCTTCTTCCTCTGATGTGCCTATCTGCTCCCATATTTGTTGTTCTTTCTTCAGGTTCTCGTACCGGAATTTGAGTTAACAGTTCTCCTCCATCAGCAGCTAGTTCTTGTAGAGCAGTGTCTTGTATTCATTGGAGTTGATGATGAAGCCATTGGGCACATTGAAGCTCTTATTTAGGGTCTACTCCATGCCGTTAAATATTAATCAATTAGTATCAGGAGAATGAGTATCAAGGATATCAATCAATCGAAGTTATGGTCATCGAAGTGCACACCTTCAAGTGGGCCTACATACTTGGCTTAAGATAGTGGTGGTACCCCTATGGGTTTCTCTACATACATGGTCACTATGGGCATAGTCTCACTCAGTTGTTTCTAACTTGGTTGTTATTGGTGTTCCTTGCTCTTCAGGCAAGTCTGGATGAGTTCATAGTGCCTGAAGTACTTCTACAGTAGAGACTTGAACAGTGTCTTGACCTCAATTTAAGTCAGTTTAAGAGTGTCCTTGTTCTGTTGGGACACCTCTGTTACTATCCTGTCGTAGAGGTCCTCCTTAGATTGTTCAAATGCATCATCCTTAGTCAATCTATTAATCAGTAAGGACACCAGAGCCTCTTATTGCGATGAAGGGAGGAGCATATCCTTAACCAGACAAGTCAGGATCCTCGAAGTCTGACTCCTCAGAGCCTAAATCTGTTGGGTTTTAGACATTCACTCAGTTATATATAAAGGATGTACAAACAGAGTTCCACTGATTCACTCACTCACTCAATAAACTCAGATTAATTTAATGAATCAGAATAAAGAGGCCTTTGCAATTAATAGTCTATCAGACATCAGCGAACAGAGCACCTTCTATCTGCAAAGCTGGAAAGGAGCAGACAGGAAGAAAAAGAAAGACATCAGGCACCTAGAGGACAAAAAAGGACATGCTAACCCATTCAAAGGATATGCAGAGAATATGGCATGTTAGATAGAGGCAGCCGATATAACCGAACAAGAAAAAGAACTCCTATCTCCAACTCTGAAACTGCCCTCAATGGAAAGGAGAATGTCACTGCCTCATATTCGAGGAGCCAAAGGGACAACCATATCACAAAATGTGCAGTATATCATCGCCGAAACACCCAAAGCCAATGAGACTGCCATCGAGATACTCAAGAAGGCCAGGAAGTCACACTTTGTGGATAAAATTGAGAGAAACCTGAAACCACTACATAAAGGGAGAGGCATCAAGATCAACACACACAACCTGAATGAAGGAGAACCACAATCAAATAAACCAGAGATAGCACCAAAGGAGGGTGAATCCAAGGAACTCCCAATCAAGAGATCCTCAAGCAGGAAGGAAATGTATGAAAAGGAAAAGGAGTCACCCACTCTCAGAGCACTAGAACTGCAGTTCAAACGATAAGAAATCAGCCATGAAATAGATATGATGAAAGGATGGATAGAGTCCAAGAAACATGGAAGGAAGTCACTGAACTCACTGCTCAAGGAACACTTCGAACTACAATGTAAACTGAAGAAGAAGAGCAGGATGCGGAGCCTAGAGAAGGGCAGAAAACTCCCATGATAATATACACAATACAGTATTCAAGAGAAATAAGCATAGAGGATCAAAAGTTGTACTTACGGTACCAGCTAGGGAATGAGAACTTTCTGTACTTTCTGCATCTTCCATGTTTGCATCGAGTTCCTTTTGGGCACTTGACATTGTAGCATTTATCAACACATTTGCCCCTAATGCACTTCTGAGAGCGCTTGCAATCACGGCTTCCTTTGCATTGTGGCTTGGGAGGAGGTGGTGGTGGCATTGTTTGACATTTTCCATGGTAGCACACAGGGCATCTCATAAACTCACAATTATCTCTACATCTTCCTTTCTGGCACCGCTCATAACTCTTACACTTGCCATGACATTCATCAATGGGCTTTATGTTTATGGGCTTAATAGGTTTGATAGGCTAAATGGGCTCGATTAGTTTGATTGGTTCGCATTTCCCGTTTTTGCATCTGGTATTTCGAGGACAACGCATTCTAGAGCAGCTGTCAATGCATTTTCCTCGCTAGCAAAAGTGAGCTGGGGCACATCTCACGAAGAGACAAGGATCAGGCTTATTTTTCACGCATTCTCCATTGACGCATTTCTAATTTTTGGAGCAGAGCATCTTTGGGAGTTCGTCACAGGGGAAATCGTAGTAGTGTTGGGTCTTAGGATCTCGGCATGCTTCACAATCTCTTGGATAGTTGGTGTGAGCCCCTAGATGATCGACAGCACAGAACTTGGGATCTGGAGCTCTGAAGTATCTAATATCTGGACACTCTTTCTTTGAGTATTTTCTGCACTTTTGAGGTTGTGGTTGCTCATCTGAACATGTTTCCCGACAGGCTCCCCTTCTGCAGATATACCCAGATGCACATCTAATGGTCGCACACCGATCTGTGCATTTTCCATTTAAACAAAACTCATAGTCCTTACAGTTCAAACAAGTATCCAGCTGCTTAGAACACTTTCCTGTTTTCCTGAGGCATTTTGATCCCTTAGGGCACCCAGTAACATCGCAGCATGCTCCTTCTCTAAATCCGATGGCTCCACTTTGGCAAGCCTGACAACCAAAGGTATAGCTTCTCCACTCCTAAGTCTTCTGGTTGTACCCACAGTATCTTGGGTTGTATATTTTCAGGAAGTATTTACCATCGCAATCCTGGCTATCGCAGGATGGGATGCAACCACCAGGAGTAAAGACCTAACCAGCTGGACAACGAGCGATACTTCGAGCAGAAGCTAACGAAATAGCAGCCAACAGAGGAATCACACTTTTCTTTGGTCCTTTTACCATTAGAAATCTATTTAGAAACTCAAAAGAAAGTTCAGATTTGAACTTAATGGAAAACCGCTTAGTGATCTACTTGCTTAATAAATGCAAACAAGTGACTGTAGTTTAGAATTGAGGTACCAAAATTAGGTATTACTAAGTAGACAACAAGACTCATTCAGTATCTCTTTCTTTTCGAATGGAATCTTTTTATTTAAATCAGCATCTCATCGAATTCATTTAATTTATACGTTGATTAAGAGGATCGTTTTACCTTTAGAGTCTTCAATCGTCAATAACATTTCCTTTATACCCTTCATCCCACCACATAATTTATTTGATTTCTCTTTTTGATGCATATCAGTCTCATTTGTATTTCAATTTATCATTTAACTCACCTGAATGGAGCTACCCACTGAACAGCAGCCTTTCGAGGCCTCTATCCCTCAGCCTGAATAGAAGTTGCCCTTCCTCATCTAGCCCTACTCTAAGGAGGACAGACAGAAATAGCGATCAATGCGTCCGAAATTGGGTTTGAGGCGACTGACCGATGACCGTAAACTGGCTTCAGTTGAGATTGACATTCCCATTGATGAGAACACTGTCCTTCGTGACAAGTTTGACTGGGATTTGAGCAAGGATAAAATATCCCCAACTGAATTTGCAAGAGAGTTGGTCATTGCATTGAACCTGCCACCTGAATATGCCGAGAAAATCAAGGAGCAGATTCTGGGTCAGATCATGGAACACATCAAGACCAACACAAGGCAGAAAGTTCAAGACGATAGGGATTTCATCGAAGAACAACTCTATGCCAAGAATCTACAGGCAATGCGATTCAACAACGAAGACCAGGAAGAAGATGGAGACAGGGACAACGAGAAGAAAAAGATGTCCAGAATGCGGAGGACTGAAATGAAGAGGACGAACACATACACTACCCAGAACAAGTACTTCAGGGAGAAGAAGGTCTGCCGGAACTGCAAAAATGAGAATGTGACCCCTGGATTCGAGTGCAAGAACTGCAAACTACCTTTCTAACTACTGTACATTAAGTGTTGATGTAGGGAAATGCTGAACTTCGATGATCGAAGAGTGAAGCTGTCTGCCAAGTATTATGAGAAGATCGCCAACAAGATCCCTCTCTTGGTATACTAGGCCAAGAAAAGGCACTTCGAGAAGGATGACTTTGACTCCTTCTATGGCATCTACAACAAAATCAAGTCCATCTTTGAGACTTGCGATGAGCTCTCCAAGGAGAATCTGAACCAAGTTAAGTATATCATGGAAAAGTACCACGAATACTTCCTCAACGGTCACATCGAATTCAACGATGAAGACATCATTTAGTACTTATGGGGTAATGCAGTGAGAAGGACCTCAGGAAGGATGCCAAGGAAGAAGATGTCAACAAACCAAGAAGGCAGAGGGGAAGACCACGGAAAGTCAAGATCATCATGGACGATATTCTGCCCAATTCAGACAGGGAATCATCATCAGACCCATCAGATGAAGACAGTGACTCATCCAGTTCGGAATAGTCATCCTCATCCTGAACCCTTTAACCGAGTAATTCACGATAAATTCTGGGAGTACCGCTAATATATTTTATTTATTGCGGAAAATACTTGTGCAGTATATATAACGAATAGCACAGTCCATCAATTTATAGAGAGGAACCTGTTGACACAGTTCTCCTTGTTCTCCGTAGTTTAATCGGTGAAGAAATCCTCATTGAGCTTTACTCTTTTCCGAGGTAAGTCTATCACAATCTCATCGTCGCATTGGTAGGTGAAATTACTGATAGTCGGTTCTTCTTGAGTTGTTTTGGCCTCCTGGTTATCGCAGTCAATGCACCCACACTCAGGGGTACATTTCATGCCCATGTTGTGGCATTCACAGTAGTTCTTGAGGCAGTGGCTCTTTTTACACTTGCAGCCGGACTTCTTTTTAGTCGTTATAGAACGAGAAATGGTGTTGTGGCAATCCCCGCAGCCACAAGCTGGTCCACAGGGCTGCCCGGCTTTGTAGCATTCACAGTAGTTCTTTTGACACTGGGTCTTTGAGCACTTACAGTGGATGGTACCTGATGGTGTTTTCTTTTCCGTTGGACCTCTGGGTAAGTCTTCAGAACAGAAGCTCTGGAATAAGGGAGTCGAATTCTCCATGTTTCCATTCAGGTTCTTGGGTTCGCTCATAAAACTGGCCTCATGGGAACTCTCACTCTCCTCCAGAGGCTCAACGATCGGTTTTACTTCATCATCAAGCAGGAAAGCATAGATGTCAGAAACTTTCTTGGGACCCAGGTAGTTGTCGAACTCATCATTCAGGATCAACTAAGGTTCTTCAAGGGTTCTAATGGTCTCTGACGATTTCTTCCCGAAGGTTATAATATGCTACGACATAAGATATTATTTATTCTTCAAGAGGGAATAGTTATCGTCGTAACTGACCCGGGAAGGTCTTCCACAGAATTCTGCACCGTTACAATCAAACCCATCCAATTCTGATCAACCCATCTGAGGAATAAATATTGGCATCCAAGTATTCATAGAAGTCTATCGTTGTCAGGAGGGAGAGAAGGGCATCGATAGCTCAACCAGTCCCTCATGTTTCCTCAATTGAAGCTAATTTGCGAAAATAGAATTAATGAATAATTATTTAATGTCAGTTCAAGTCTGGTCCATAACTTATCTCCGAGTAGACTACCCATAGACTCTCCTTTCCTCCTGATGATGTTATATTTCTGATTTTGGTTGAACAGAACATCTAATCTTGGGTGCTCAGGATTTAACTTAGATTAATCCTAATAAAATGTCGAAGCAATAAAGAACCACCAATACCCTATCAGCCATGATCTCTCCTCGAGCCTATCGGAAGGATGTTTACTATCTGGATGACCGTTCCTTCCTCAAGAAGCCAGTTGCTGAGGACCAGTACAGGGCCAAACACAATAAAACGGTGGACAATGAAGAGTCCTTCAGAAAAAATAGCATCCACTCTCAGCTGTTTAGAGGGTTCTAAACCAGTGAAATTGAACGCAGTCGCTGGGAGGACTTGCAGACTGACCGGTTCGAAACATCCAACCAGGAAACTCCTACATCCTCCAAAATTGGGCATAAGGGCGAAGGTTTCTCAAGAGTAAGAGTCAGGAATGCTGATTGCCTGCCATACCCAGAACAGGTGGATACTCTCAAACAAAAAGTGCAAGAGCAAAGACTCACCATCAAGGCACTCAAGAGCTCCAACGATTAACTGGTACAATAGATACAGTTCATCAAAAGGAGAATAGGGGACATATCGAAGAAGGCACTCGAAAGAGAAAACAAGTATGCCATCAAAATAAGGGAGTATGAGAAGATTATCGAAGAGAAAGAAATCAACATCAAAAAAATGTCACAATTCAATGATTAACTATGTCTAGGCTTCCTGGAGAAGAAGTTCCTCGGGCTAGGCATCGATGTTGAGGAAAGCAGGAAACTACTCAGAGATAGTGGGCTCGGTGACAGTCGAAGGTTGATGGAGCTCATCAGCAGCAGTCAAAGTCTGAGCAAAGTTACCAACCAAAGTCAATAAATGAAGGTGACATTTGGAGAAGATGGAAATCCACCACAGTCAACATCCACGAAACCGAACTCAACAGAGGCTCTACTTAAAGACAAGGATCAGGATGAAGAAGAGTTAGAACAGGATCGAATTGAAGATTAGTTTAATCTAAGCAGGACGAATCTTGGGATAACAGAACATCAGAAACTAAGGACAACTGAAATACCCTTCAACAACCCTTAAATATCCAAGATAGAGATCAAATGCTCTTTCCCTTCATTCGATATGGATAAATCTGAGCATGACACCAGAGGAAGGAGTCAGAGTCCTATAGGCTTGAAGAATGGCATTATTATCGAAGAGGACTCCATTCCTTAATCTTCTGAAATATCTTCTCGGTTCCACGACGCCTAATCAGTTCACAACCCTTTCAAGAGTCTTCTTGCCAAGTGCTACGAGAAATTTGGAGAAGCTGAGCTCATTAAACTTGTTGAATCAGCTGAGAGAATTGAAGAGACAGCAGGAGAGTTACTCTTCCCGGCGACCCCAATGTCTCTCAACGATTTTAAGGGAGTTAAGCTGGTATCTACTCTTAAGTCCTGTCTGAATGGAAGTCTTAGAGAGAGCAACTATACCTTTGATAAAGTGGCTAAGAACTATGATACCGAGGAAGGGACAACCACAATCAACAACGAACTCAACGATGGAAGGTTCACGGGAGCTGATGAGAATCCGCAAGATGAATATGATGCTTCTCTGTTCAATATGAGGAGGGAACTCACCAGGACTGATCGAGGCACACCCGATATCAGAACTACCACCAGTAAGCTGAAGTCGAAACTAAGTGGCAACCTGTAGGAGTTCAATCGAAAGGACAATGCTGACAGATTTTGATTATTCCCAATTACAGTATGTCATCCATCAATCAGTATTCAAAACAAAGTGCCATACTCTCTCTCAGTAATACCAGATTATGTCAACTTTCTCTGAATAGGGTCTTCGATGCTCTTTTCTGAGTTAAGTTTGGATTAGGATTTCTTAGGGTTGATACTGCCTGATGACACTCTCCCGCTGCCACTATCATTGCTTTTGGTTCCTCCATTCTCATTCCTTTCATCTGCCTGCACTTTTTCAGAGTATAGTTCAAGTGTAGTGTTTATCCTTTCTGCGGATTCCTGCATTCCGATCAGCTGGAGAAGGGTCAGATCAGGATGCAATAAGTTCATGGCTGACTCTTTACTATGTTTGGTGTGTTGTCGTATTTATTTCTTTCCTGATTCAATACAGTCTTTCTCATATTTGCTCCAGAGTCCTCTCTATCTGAATATTGAGTGGTTTAGGAGGCCGTTAAGAAGAGGTACTTTCAAGCATAGGATTTGACTCTTAATACCTTAACTCTCTTATTTCTACTTTTCACTCTCATTCATCTCCCTATTGCTTTCAATTTGCATGTAAATTCCTGTACCATAGCTCGTAACTAGTTATCGACAAATGTCACATCGCTCCTGAGTGAGGCATCAGTCATGAGTGAGAATGCCTTCATAATCACATTATAGTACTCTTTCCTCGTGACTTGCTGTGGCAGTTTGAACGCTCTCTTGAGATAGATGAAGAAGTCAATATGAGGATTCGCTGATTGCTGATAGATGAGTTTCCATTCTGTTCTGGTTCCTGCACATCCATCAGACCCGTTATATAGTTGTCTGTTGATATTTTGGCTAACTTGGTGACTCCTACTTTCTCCTTTCCTGGGTAATATGCTCCGACTCCCAAATCCTGGACTATTATTTTGCCCATTCCTCCTTCATCTAAACTCTTCATGTATCGAGGCACTGCGTATTCGACCGATCTGGCCACATTCATCTCGAATATCATGTACTTGTTCATTGCATCTCTGACTATGGATGTCCTTTCGCTCTCAATATCACAGAACTCCTCACAGATTTATGAGTAGCATTCCATGTACTTGGTGACTGAGTGATTGAACCCATTGATGGAGTTTGTGAGTGCTGCATAGGTGGTTGACATGGCTGACTGCATGTCTTCTGTTGATTTCTGAAATATGGGCTGCCTGTGAGTCCTCTGTGAACTCACTGAACTGTACCTATTTGCCTGTTTCTGTGCTAATGTGGCATGTGCCCTCTTGTATGCATTTTCGCAGGTGTGTAGCATCCTCAGCTTCTTGCCCATCTGCACCTTAACATTCTTGACTTCTTTCTCCCTCCTGGCCAGTTCTTCTTGCCTCTTACCTAGATCTCCAGTTGCTCCCACTTTATCACTCAAGAAGGGTATCATATCGTCCTTGATACTCATAGCCAGCTCATTGGCAGTTTCTGCCTTTGTTGCCAGCATCCTTTCAAACACAATAAAGATCTCTTTTAATGGATCCTTGCCTACTATCAACTTCGAAACAGAATTGGCAAATTTGTCCATTGATTTGGAGTAGTAGTTCTCAAAGTCACAGATCTGTTTGAAGTAGCTGTTGCAGCTCCTCGATTAGCTTGTTCTTGGAAGTCATATGGGTGAGGAGGTGCATGTGAGTAGACTCGATATCAGGGTCGAATAGCTATCCTTGGATCATTTTCACTGAGATTCAATTAAATATGGGTCAATGATAACTAACCATAAACTATAATACATCAGTCTCTCATAAAATTGAGAATCATGGCTCCCTTGACACCCACAGTTGAACCCAATTTAGGTTACTTGATATAGTTGTGGACTGTTCCTTCAGTGAAGAGAGGGTGCTCCACATACTTGGCCAACAACTCCACAAAATGCCTTCTCATGTGTTTGTATATGACTTTTCTGTTCATGATTCCTCCTCCAATGATGATAACTTCGGGTGAAAGAGTGAGAGTCAGGTTGAGTGCCAGTTGAGCCAGGTAATACCCAACAATCTTCCATACTTTCTCGTCCTCATCTGCTTCATGCAGACTGACTGCTGATACATTCAGTCTGTTAGCAATGGCCTTATTGCAAACCATTCCCTCGAGGCAGTTCTTGTGGAAAGGGCATACTCCTTCAAATCCAGGATACTACTCAGGTGATCGTTGAACTCTATATCCCAATAATTGTACACAATGTGACCTCCTTCAGGATGGGTCAGTCCGTGTAGAGTCTTGCCTTGAGTGACCACACCGACACCTACTCCAGTTCCTACTGTCACATAGGCCAAAGAACTCTTACAATTGTGCTGCCCCAACTTAAACTAAGCATAGGCTGCTGCATTAACATCAGTCTCAATGCAGAAATCTCGAGCACGGATGCTATTCTTCAAGGTCTTAAGCAGTTACATATTCTTCCATTCCAGCTTAGGGGTCGATGTGATAGAACCATATGAGTTAGATGACTGATCCAAGCATAGTGGTCCGAATGATGCAATACCCACAAAATCATAGCCAAGGATGCTCTATGGCTCATACTTAGTGAGGAATGCTCGAATTTCATTGATGGTTTACTCAGGCACTCGTGAAGTCCTTCCATCAATCTGCTTCTTAAGTAGGAAACCATTTAGGTTGCCTTGACGATCGAACTGCGGTGATCCTATGGCTAGGTTGTAGTTAGTGCCACCTAATTCAATTCCGACGTATAGACTGGCTGTCTATTTGCGGGCCTTCTGCAATTTCATGATAGACCTTTTCATCAAGGACAATGCTAGAGGAGTGATGATTCCTACAATGAACCCAAAACCAATATGCTTCTTGTTTGGAGGGAGCTTCTCAAGGAAGGATTTGAATGACTAGACGAGGCTGGACATGTTCAAGTTCTAAATTATAATTGAGACTCCATTCAGACACAGTCATAATATATTAATTATCACAGCTTTTTTGACAGAATTGCGGACAATGCCCATGTATATCCTCTGTACAACCACTCCTTCGACAACTTGGAAGTTGGGTCCATACATCAGACTCACCTTATCGGTTTCTAGATAGAAACACTATTGCCCAGGAACTTTAGCACAGTATAGTGGTGGACCCATTTCTGACTGATATTTCAGAATGAGTCCCTCCTTCGTTAATAGATGGCTAGTAGGCATTTTCTGAATGAGTTCTTAGATTCCTGGTTGGAATACTTCCTCGAATACATCATCACCTGTGTTCAGATGTACTTCGGGATCCTCCACTGTGAGGTTGTATCTAGGACATATTTAAGAACCTTCGGTAACTGCTCTCTATCTTATTTTCCTATATTCCTTTCATATTGTAGAAGATGTTCTTCCCTCTAAATAGGTAATAGTTGAAGTTCGAGTAGATGACTTGTTTGAGTTCTGGTTTGTAGTGAATGATGATGATGTCCTTCTCTATCTGTACCTTACTGGGCAGTATGTATCGATGACATAGTGCAGCCAGGTTGCTCTTCGATGCACTTGACTGTTTGCCTGTTGGTGACTCTTTCTTGTTCTTCTGTGTTGCACTATCCATCCCTGTCCTGTTCTTCTTCATCTGATCCTTGAGTGTCATCGCATTCTGTTGATTTTTTAGGAAATCATGCAGTTTGTTGGCCCTTGCTCCTGTGCCCATTCCTAATCCACTGATGCCTTCTTCCCTTTTTGACCCTATGGCTACTATTGAGTTCATTTCTATGATATTCCTCATTGTCTTGTTGCCTGGTCCCTCTCTACTGGTGACGTTGGCTGTCCCGAGGGTTACATTTTGCTGTGAGAATGGATCTGTTTTGAGGGTAGTCATGAGTGTGTTGTTGCTGGTGTTGGAGGTCTTGGTCTTCATAATCTCCTTGATCTGTTTGAATGTTTCACATGAGTTAGACCTTTTGGGCTGATTTTGAGGACTCTTATCTTTCTTCTTGCTCTCTTTCCCTGTTGCTTCCCTATTTCTGTTGTTCATTAATGAGTTCCTTCTCTCTGGCTCTTTCTTCTCTTCTTTTTTGGTGTCCTTTCCGAGTGAGAACAGTCTCTTCAGACTGAACCCTCTCTATGGTGCTTTTTCCTCTATTTTCTCAGTGAATCTATTCGGCTCTTCAGTTCTGAAGAATGGATGTTGAAGGATGGCCTCCAATGTGAGTCTATCATCATAGTTGAGGGTGAATATCCTCTCAATCAGATCCTTCAACTCCTTGCTGATCTTAGCCTTCTTGGGGAAGGCATACCTGCATGTCTTCACATTCTATAGAGTCAGTGCTACTGATTTCCCTTCAAATGGACACTCCTCAAATTTCATCCGGTAGAGCATCACTCCGAATCCCCAGACATCAGCCGTAAATGAGTATCCGAACCCACTGATAGCCTCAGGTGCAATGTAATTGGGAGTCCCACATGTTTCCCTCTTCTTCTCATTCTGATGGTTGAGTTGACAGGCAAATCCGAAATCTCCCACCTTAACTCGGTCATGCTCATCCAGGTAGAAATTGCACAGTTTGAGACTGATTTACTATCGATAAATACTCT
Source organism: Asparagopsis taxiformis (assembly GCA_030407315.1). Classification (NCBI taxonomy): domain Eukaryota; phylum Rhodophyta; class Florideophyceae; order Bonnemaisoniales; family Bonnemaisoniaceae; genus Asparagopsis; species Asparagopsis taxiformis. Next base: position 1,877 of record JALQPE010001090.1, on the reverse strand, counting down.
CGATGGAGAACCAGTTTGGAGTGAATGTACATCAGTCCCTCTGCTACCTGCTTGCCATAGTATCTAATTTAATCTTCGGAGTATGGTCCTTTGTTTTCTAATCGAGTCTCCAGGTTGCCATTGGCACAGTACTCCATGAAGATATACTGATTGCTATCATCTTCGAACCAGTGATCCAGGTGTACGACGTTCTCATGCAGGAGAGACTTGTGGATTTTGATTTCATAGACCAGCTATGTTGAGATTGAGACATACTTTTTCCCGGATTAGCACTTAGAGTTTCTGTTTGGGGATAACCTTGACGACATAGGTGCTATCTGAATCTACTGTCTGCACTAAGTAGCATTTCGAATAGGATCCTTCGCCCACCTTCTTCAGCTTCTTGTACTTCTTGACATGCATCTCACCATTGACCGTCTTGATAGGCTACAGGATGTACAGGGCCTCCTTAGCTGGTTGCTCAGATCGAGATGATGCCTGGGAGGTTATCTTACCTGACCTCATGCTATAATAAAATGCAATTCATTGAAGGTCGAACAGTTAATCGGTGAGTAAGATTGAAGGTATTTAGGCAAAATCAGCATAAATAAGGAAGAGAATGAATAAATTTAGACATTTCAGAATCATGCATTGATGCCATCAGTCCTGAGGAGGGCTGGCTCGGCAATGGGTCTTCCAATTGGTCCATCAACGGGAAGAGGTCTGATGTCGATGATCTGTTCCTTCTTGCATTCAATATCGACTTGCTCGAGGGGTCTCAAGTCCTTGATTCTGGTGATCTGGATTTCACATGGACTCTTGGTGTAGAGGTTGTCACCAATGTAGAGTGATCTCTCTACTCCTTGGTTATAGAAGTTGTTCTGGGTACCATCAGAGTGGTCAACCAGTCCTCTCAAAGACACACTGTTCTTGGTAACTCTGAACACAAAGGCTCCATTGAATCTGTCCTTGCTCTTGAAGTCGTTGAAGTAGCCAGGCACAACAAGGAGTTCCTTCTCCCTTGAGAACAGGAATGCTCTGCTCTCATACTCGGCAGTTGATGAGGCATATTTCTTCTCAATCTGATATGAGTCGATCTCCCTTGGGTTGTAGATGTCACTGACATCAAATAGGGCAACCTTCAGACCTTGAGTCCTGCCATTGGCATCAGCTTCCTGGCCTAGACCGATGATGGTGTCTTCATCAAATGGGTGAAGGTATCTGGAGAATCCAGGAATCTTCAACTCACCAACAATAGTTGGGTTGTAGTGATCTCTCAGATCAACCACAAAGAATGGATCCACCTGTCTGAAGGTGACCATGTAGAGCCAGTGACCAATAAATCTGGTGGCAAATATCCTTTCAGTAGGGGCAATACCTGCAACACCGCCAATCAGGTTCAGTTTTTCATCAAGGCAGTAGACTCCACTGCTGGACTTGTCACCGAAACCATCAGTGTGGCAATCCTGAAGATACCTGATGAGTGCTCATCCATGGAGAACTGGTTGATGATGTACCCAGTGACCTCACCATCAGCATAGGGAATCAGTCTGTCTGCCTGTAGAGGATCTTATGGATGGATGTCCTCTGTCCTTCATTGAAGAAGTAGTTGTTGTGAGTCAGATAGATGGCATCATCGGAGGCAAACACAGTGTGGGAACTCTCAAGGATGAGAGTGATCATGTTGGGCTCAGCATGGTAGGCATTGTTGAGGTTGAAGGCGAAGATGCTCACAAAGGATGGGTTCTTGGATGACCGGGATAGTAGTAGACATCAGAAGGACTGACTCTCTGATCCTGGCCGTTGATGCTCCAGAAGGGCAGTTCATGTGCTCTGTAATAGTGGGAGAACTGGGTGATCAGGTAGACATAGCCATCAGCCTTCCTGCCTCTCAGGAA
>JALQPE010001087.1:0-12960 GCA_030407315.1 Asparagopsis taxiformis | reverse complement strand
CGGCTGCAACATCGATTTCGTGCTGCGAAATGACGTGGAAGACTTCAGCGGACAAATCGGCTTTGGAAGGGAAGTAACGATAGACGGTGCCCGTCGCGACGCCGGCCAATTGCGCGACCGTGCTGATCTGAATAGCGGAAAAGCCGCCATCGGCGACGATTTTGCCGGGCGACGTCGATCAAACGCCGGCGGATATCTGCTTTCCGCGCTTCGGTTCGGGCCGTTTTGCGATAGGCCAATTTCGTTTTCTCCTAATTTTCCGGCTTCGTGCGTTAACGCGGCTATTTTCTTTTTACGATTTATATCATTGAAGATTATAAAATTTATACGATAAAATGAATTAGATTCATTTTTTGGATATGGGAATGTCGCAAAAAGAACAGTCAGTCGAATTGACGGGATACAGGCCGGCGGTTTGGGAAAAATGGTTGAGCTACACGGTCGGTATTATGGCGCTGAATGGGGATTCGACCTCCGTTTCGAAGCCAATATCGCCACGGATGCGGCGGCTTTTTTGTCCCGTCTCGATCCGGTCCGGGACGGATTCTGGCTCGCCTGGTTGGATGGCAGCATGGTTGGATCGATCACGATCGACGGTGAACCGCAGGGGCACCAGGATGGCGCTCACTTACGCTGGTTCATTGCGGAACCGGATATAGTCGGACGCGGCGTTGGCGGCGCGCTGATGGATGCGGCCATGAACTTCTGCCGAAGCTGTGAATACGATCGCGTTGGCTGACCACCTTCGCCGGGCTGGACGCGGCCCGCGCGCTATACGACCGCTATGGTTTCGTCGAAACCGGCACCTTCGAGAACGAGGAGTGGGATCGTCCGATCACGATGCAGACGCTGGTTTGTACGCTTGCAAACACGACATAGTGTCGGACCGATCGGTTTCTTGCGCGCGCTGTAGTCGTTATCCCACTGTGCAGACATGGATCGACCGGTCCTCGATCCAATCCTGATAGGCGCTTCGTGTTTTGCGAGACGTTCCGACTCCGAATGTATCTTGAACGCGGCTTCGTCCCTGTAGACTTCGTAAAGAAAGACGTGACCGTTTTCGGTCGGCAGCAGGACGTCGAACTGCAGGCATCCCTCCTCGTCTGCGAGCGTGCCGGCGGCATGCTCTCTTAGCAGCGTGATAAAGGCCACGCGATGTTCGGATTTGACATTGAATTCAACGATAAGGGCAATTTTCGCCATTGCATTTTCTCCCGTCGAAAAACGTGTATCGATGCTATTTCAGGTTTCGAATAAACACTAGGTCACATTGTGTTCACGGAAGCCTTATTCCCTTTTGCGGAAAGCCGACCTATATGTGTCGCAGAGATTGAATTCAGCGAAGGGTGGAGAGCTATGGCCGAGTATGATTACGATCTGTTCACGATCGGCGCCGGATCCGGCGGCGTAAGGGCGGCTCGGATTTCCGCGAGCTACGGTGCAAAGGTCGGGATTGCGGAAGACCGGTATCTCGGCGGAACCTGCGTGAATGTCGGCTGTGTGCCGAAAAAACTCCTCGTTTATGCATCGCACTTCGCGGAAGACTTCGAGGATGCCGCGGGTTTTGGCTGGACGGTGGGCAAATCGAGCTTTCACTGGCCGACCCTGATCGCGAACAAGAACAAGGAAATCGAGCGGCTGAATGGCATTTACGGCCGTCTGCTGGGCAATGCCGGGGTTGAACTGCATGAAGGCCGGGCCTCTGTCGTCGATCCGCATACGGTTTCCGTAAACGGGGAGACCTATACGGCGAAATACATCCTGGTCGCGACGGGCGGCTGGCCGGTCGTTCCCGACATCCCGGGCAAGGAACATGCGATCACGTCGAATGAGGCGTTTTTCCTCGACGATCTGCCGAAACGGGTCATCGTCGTCGGCGGCGGATATATCGCGGTTGAGTTCGCCGGAATCTTCAACGGTCTCGGCAGCGAGGTCACCCAGCTCTATCGCGGACCGCATTTCTGCGCGGCTTCGATGACGATGTGCGCCATTTCCTCGCCGATGAAATGCGTAAAAAGGGCGTCGATCTCCGCTTCAATACAAACATCGCCCGTATCGAGAAACGCGGGGATGCGCTGCTGGCGGAAATGGAAGATGGCACCGAAATGGAGGCCGACGTGATTATGTATGCGACCGGCCGCGACCCGAATGCCCGCGGCATCGGGCTTGAGGAAGCGGGTGTCGAACTGAATGGCAAAGGCGCGATCGTGGTCGACGACTACTTCAAGTCGTCCGTGGATTCGATCTATGCCATCGGGGACGTGATCGACCGTATCGCGCTGACACCGGTCGCCATCGCGGAAGGTATGGTGTTGGCGGACAATCTTTTCCGCGGCGGATCGGGGACGATGGATTACGCGGATGTTCCCACTGCGGTTTTCAGTCAGCCGAACATCGGCACGGTCGGACTGACCGAAGCGCAGGCGCGGGAAACTTACGGCGCTGTCGACATTTACACCTCGTCCTTTACGCCGATGAAATACACGCTGGCCGATAGCGACGAGAAGACTTTCATGAAGCTGATCGTCGACAGGGCGAGCGATCGTGTCGTTGGCTTTCATATGGTCGGGCCTGATGCCGGCGAGACGACACAGGGCGTTGGAATCGCGCTGAAATGCGGCGCTACCAAGGCACAGTTCGACGCGACGGTCGGCATTCATCCGACGGCTGCGGAGGAATTTTGTCACCATGCGCGAGAAGGTGCCGGACGATTCCGAAAAGGCCGCCGCCGATTGATGTCAAAGCGCTGAAATGGCATCCTCCACTAAGTCGCGAGACATGGAGGACGCAGCGTGAGCCACGTAAAATATATCGACCGCACACGGGCTTATTACCTGTCCCAGGGGTATGACAAACCGTATCGCTGGGCGCATTTTGACGACGTCCCGTTTGCGCGATTGAAGAAGCCGCTGGCGGAGTCGCGGGTCACGCTGATCTCAACCAGCGAAATTGCTGTGCGCGATTGGGAAGATCAACGGACGCCGCTCGAAAAAGGCGAGGCGTCGAATGTCTACGGAATTTCCTTCCGACACGCCGGTTGCGGATTTGTACAGCCAGACCCCGGACTTCGATCAGCACGCGACGACGCTGGACGACGTCGATACCTATTTCCCGATTTCGCGGATGCATGAAGCGGTCGCCGATGGCCGTATCGGCGAGGTCGCCCCGACATTCCACGGGGTTTACAACGCTTATAGCCAGCGCAAGACGCGGGAGACGGATGCGCCGGAAGTGCTGCAGCGCTGCCGGGATGAAGAAGTCGACGTTGCCGTTCTTACCCCTGTCTGACCTGTCTGCCACCAGACCGTGAGTCTGGTTGCCCGACACCTCGAAGAAAACGGTATTCCGACTGTTGTGATCGGGACAGCGCGCGACATCGTCGAATATTGCGGTGTCGCACGATTTGTCTTTACCGATTTTCCGCTGGGAAATCCGGTTGGGGAACCAGCGATGCTGGATGTGCAGCGGCAAATCTTTTCCATGGCGCTGGATCTTCTGGAAACCGCGTCCGAACCTCGCACGACGGTGCGAGCGCCGTTTGACTGGAGCGGTGGCGAGAAATGGAAAGAGCTTATCTTCACTGAAGCCCAACCGTTTCAGGATCCGGAGACGGAACGGGAATGGAAGGAAAAGAAAGCGCTTTACCGCAAGCTGAAGGAAGAAGGAAAAGTATAGTTATGGCCGAAGTCACCGTTTATTCGACACCGTTCTGCGCACCCTGCGAGCAACTGAAATCCTACCTTCGGGAGCGCGGCGTCGATTTCGTGGCGAAAGATCTGATGATGGATGAGGACGCCGCCGAGTTTATCGATTCCAAGAACATTCGGTCTTCGCCGGTGCTGCAGGTCGACGACACCTTGCTTCACGGGCAAGAATTGCAGCCGGCCAAGATCGACGAATTGCTGGGTTTGTAGCGCTTCCCCAGTTTGGTTTTCCGCGCTGGCCGTTTCTTGCCGCCGGTTTCGCCGTAACAAAAAATTAGGAATAAATTTGCTACTCCATTCCGGTCGCCTGGATAGGTGAATTACGGGGTGATTGTCTGTGCGTGACCGCCCATTGCCGGTGCGACCGAGAGCGGGCCGATAGAGATGGAGATGGTGCATGACAGACCGCGTTCGATACGATCAGGATAGCATCGAAAACGAGCTCGCGCAGATGAGCAATACGAGATCGACGGTCTGCCCTTCGGTGTTATCAAAATCGATCGCATGGGCAATATCCTGCAATACAACGAGACGGAGTCGCGTCTGGCGGGCCGCAAGGTAAAGGATGTCGTCGGGCGCAACTTCTTTCGCGAAATCGCGCCCTGTACCCGACATCCTTCGTTCCTCGGACGGTTTTCTGGAAGGGCGCGACAAGGGCGAACTGGACGTCAAGTTTCAGTACCTGTTCGACTTCCACATGGCACCGGTGCAGGTAACGATCCGGATCCGCAATTCAATTACCGACAAGCACTATTGGCTGCTTATTTCCTGGGAATCCAAAGACGGGGAAGAACTCGATTACAGCGTGCGGCCGGAGGTGGATGACGATGTCGCGGAACGTCTCGTCGCGAGACTGGGTGAGGCGGCAGCCCGCAACGCCTTCAACGTCGACTAGAGAAGTTATGCGTCCACGGCTCAGTCCGTTTGAACGCCGATCCCGCTCAGGATGCGCCCTCGGGCACCAATAAATCGATCAGGGCGTTAATGTCGTCGCATTGATCGATCTGATCCACGATTTCAATCAGGGATTCTCCGTGAGCCTCAGGTAACGGTGTTCGCGCTGTAGCCCAATTGGTCCTGAACTTGTCGATATGCGTGTCTCTGGTCATCGGGTTGCCCGGGTTGCCATATATCACCGATTTCGCACCTTCGATGACTTCCCCGCTTTGCAGCGTAATCGTGACGGCGACAGGCGACAGGGCGCTCGGGTCCGGATTGTCATCCCTGGCCACGGAGATCCGCCCGGCAAGTTCGAATGTTTCCGGGTCGGACAAGGCGTCGGCGGTGAAATCGCGCACGCCAAGAGAGCCGTCCCGGACGCTGCGCGCGACGACATAGGGAATGCAGAGGCGGGCCTGGTTTGGCGTCATTCCGGGGCGGGATGGCCGGGCGACCAGCTGGTAGGTGAGGGGCGGCACATGCGCTGCAATCGAGACGATGTCTTTTGCGGTGAATCCCTTTGCGCGCTGCAGTTCAAGGACAGCATCGAGGACACCATGTGTCGCCCGGCCGCTGGGAAAGGGTTTGTGCGCGACTTCGGCGATCCGCCAGTCCTGCCCGAACGCCTCCGTAACCGTTTCGAGAGAATGACCCTCTTCGAAGATTGAATAATAACCGAACTCGCCATCCAGCATGTTCTGCGGCGATACGAGGCCCATTTCGGCGAGGTCGCAGGCGACGATAGCATTTCGGGCATTAAACCCGATCTGCATGGCCAGTAATGCGGAGCCTTCGGTGTGGGCCTGCATGTTGCCGGAAAGCTGGCCATAAACGGCGCCCATTGCGTTGCGCAATGTTGCCTTGTCGAATTTCAGCAGCCGGCCAATGGCGGCAACGGCGCCGAACGCGCCCGCGGTGGCGGGACGAAAGAAACGCATGCCGCCATTGGCGGCCATGCCGAGCGCGCACGCGACGTCAACGCCGATGATGAGTGCGGTGAGAAATTCGGAGCCCGAAATCTTGCCTTTTCGCTCGGCGACCGCGGTCAGGGCAGGGAGAGTGACCGCCATGGGATGAACGACGGCTGCTTCGTGAATGCAATCGAACTCGGAATTGTGGATGAGATACGCATTGCTGAAGGCGGCTGCTGGCGCGGGCAGCTGGCCGCCAAAGATCCAGGACCGGGCCTCGTTCCCACTGCCCCACAGCCGCTGCAGATCGGCCAGTTCCGGAGCCCAGGGCGCCGTGCTGCCCGCGGCCGCGACGCCGAAGCTGTCGAGCAGAAAGATCCTTGCGGCTGACCGAGCGGCCTCCGGTATGTCTTCAGCAGCGTAATCGGTGACGAAGTCGACGAGGCGGGATGTTGGGTCTGACGCGGTGCCGCTCAATTGACGCCCACCACATCGCCCAGGGTCGGGCCAATCTCGCGGTTCAGGACGAGATCTGCGGCGGGTCGAGTTCCGTTGGATCCCGGTTCAGGATAACCAGGCGCGCGCCGGACCGTTTTGCGATGATGGGAAATCCGGCCGCCGGGTAGACAACGAGCGACGACCCGACCGCAATGAACAGGTCGCAGGCTTCCGCCTCGCGCTGCGCGTCCCGCATCGGCTGTTCCGGCATCGACTGTCCGAAGGAAATCGTAGCTGGCTTTACGAACGGGCCTCCGCAGGATTTGCAGAGGGGCAGCGACTCATCTTCAGCGAATTTCGGCATGATTTCGTCCAGCTCATGCCGGGTTCCGCAATCCAGGCAGGTGGCGTAGGTAGAGTTTCCGTGCAATTCGATGACCTTTTCATCCGGAATACCGGATTCCTGATGCAGCCCGTCTATATTTTGCGTGATGATCGCAGCGACCTTGCCCGAGCGGACAAGTTTCTCGACAGCGCGGTGGCCGCGGTTGGGTTCGGCAGCCTTGATACTGACATCGGTATTAAGTTTGCGTTTCCACGTCTCGCGCCGCATCGCTTCCGAAGCCATGAAATCCTGGAACTCAATAGGCTGGTTCGTACTCCACACGCCGCCGGGACTGCGAAAATCGGGAATTCCGGATTCTGTACTTATCCCAGCGCCCGTAAACACAACAGCGCGACTGCTTTCGTCCAAAAGTGACTGGAATTGTTCCAGTTCGATATCCAGTCTGTCATCTTGCGAGCATCCAGATTGCGGTAATCGAGAAGCGGATTTTGCTTCGCTTCAGGTTAACTTTACTCATTCCGGCACTGAATCCTATTATAAATCAGTGGAAAAGGGCGGATCATAGGCGTATAGCAACCCTCTTTTTCGAATTGAGTGATTGCAGGGAAAGAAAATGACCGCGACCTGGAGCATAGATAGTTGGAGGGATAAGCCGATCGGGCAGGTTCCCGACTATCCGGACGAAGCGAAACTGCATGCCACTGAAGAAATGTTGCGCAGTTTTCCGCCTCTTGTTTTTGCCGGTGAAGCGCGAAACCTGAAAGCACGTTTGGCGAGAGTCGCTGAAGGTAAGGCGTTTTTGATGCAGGGCGGGGATTGCGCGGAGAGTTTCGCCGAATTCCACGCCGACAATATTCGCGATACGTTCAAGGTGCTTTTGCAAATGGCGACGGTGCTGACCTTCGCCGGTTCCTGCCCCATCGTGAAGGTGGGCCGCATGGCAGGCCAATTCGCCAAACCCCGATCGGCGCCCACGGAAACGGTCGGCGATGTAGAACTCCCGAGCTATCGCGGCGATATCATTAACGGTATCGAATTCGACGCGGAACGCCGCAAGCCGGATCCGGATCGACTCATCAAGGCCTATAATCAGGCCGCTTCGACCTTGAACCTGTTGCGCGCCTTCGCGCAGGGTGGATTTGCCGACCTGCATCAGGTCAATAAGTGGAACTGGATTTCGTCGCCGATAGCCCGCAGGGCGAGCAATATGCCGAGTTGTCGGACCGTATCGATGAAAGCCTTTCTTTTATGGCGGCTTGCGGGCTGACCGGCGCGGCGGTACCGCAACTGCGGGAAACGGAGTTTTATACCAGTCACGAAGCCTTGCTGCTTTGGTACGAGGAAGCGCTGACGCGTCAGGACAGCCTTACCGGTGACTGGTACGACTGCTCCGCGCATATGCTGTGGATCGGTGACCGCACACGGCAGGCGGACAGTGCGCATGTCGAATTTTTGCGCGGTGTTAAAAACCCGATCGGTATCAAGTGCGGACCGACCTCGGACCCCGATACGCTCCTTCGGCTTATCGATGCGCTGACCCGGAGAATGAGGCGGGCCGGATGACGCTGATCTCGCGAATGGGATCGGACAAGGTACACGAGCATCTACCCGCTTTGGTGCGTGCCATTGAGCGCGAAGGCAAGACCGTCGTTTGGTCCTGCGATCCGATGCATGGGAATACGATCAAAGCGCAGACCGGGTATAAAACACGGCCTTTCGATCGCATCCTGACCGAAGTGCGGCGCTTCTTCGAGGTGCACGAAGCTGAAGGCACTTACGCCGGCGGCATTCATATCGAGATGACCGGACAGGATGTTACGGAATGTCTGGGCGGCGCGCAGGCGATCAGTGACGAAGCCTTGTCCGAGCGCTATCACACGCATTGCGATCCACGGCTGAATGCCAGCCAATCACTGGAGCTTTCTTTCATGATTGCCGATTTCCTCAAATCGCAACGTGTCGGAAACGGCAAGCGGATCGCCGAAGCGTCCTGATAGAGCAATAGAGGAGGACGGGCGATGGGTCGTGCGCCCGATATGGTCCACGACTGGACCGACGCGTATTTCAATCGGACCAAGGAGACGGGTTGCTCGCTTCGGCGATGTGCCCGTGACCTATGCCGTGTTCATGCGGCGGCCGGTCGTTTCGGCGCCGCGGCTCGCATTGGAGTGGCTTGAGCAGATGGGGCGGGAGCGCGGTGTCGAATTCGACGTCGAACTGTGCCTTGAAGAAGGGAAATGGGTCGGTGCCGGCGAACCGATAATGTATATCAGCGGCTCGTTCCTGAACCTTGTCGACCTGGAAACGCTGTTTCTTCAGAAAATCGGGCCGGCGTCGGTCGCGGCCTATAACGCCTGCATCATGTGCATGGATCTGCCGAAGACGTCTTTCCTGGCCATGGATGCGCGCCATTGCGCTGGCACCGAGATGGCGGACATGATGGCCTATGCGGCCTCTGTGGGGTCGGCGCGGGCACGGCGCAAGGTCGGTGCGGTCGGTTTCATTGGCAATGCGACGGATGCGACAGCGCATTATTTCGGACAGGATAAGGGGATGGGGACGATGCCGCATGCCTTGATCGCTATGCAGGATCGACCTTGCGGGCAGCGGAGATGTTCGTGGAGACGTTTCCCGACGAGAACCTGACGGTTCTGGCGGACTATTTTGGCCAGGAACTTTCGGATTCACTCGCGGTTTGCGAACGCTTTCCGGAATTGGTGGCGGAAGGGCGCGTCGCCTTTCGCCTCGATACGCCTGGCAGCCGATACATGGAGGGGTTGGATACCGCTTCCGCCTATTCGGTGCTGGACCGTAATGTACCCGACGCTATACGGGGTTACAGAACCGAGGAAGAGTTACGCCATTTGATCGGTGCCGGCGTTTCAGCGGCCGCTATCTGGCGGTTTCGGGAGGTATTGGACGAGGCGGGATTTGAAAAGGCCCGCATTGTGGCCTCGAGCGGTTTGGACCGGCAAAGTGCAAGGCGATGGCCATAGCGTCTGCGCCGATCAATATCGTCGGCACGGGAAGCTATCTTCCCGACCGGTGGAGTGAAACCTACGCGACCGCCGATATCGTGGCCTATGATGGCGAGAGTCGCGTCAAGGTCGGTCGGGAATTTCTACTTCGGGACCGGCACACATCTTCAGGCTAAGACGGTTGGTTTGCCTGAATCCCTTTTAAGTCATCCAGCGCTGACTTTCCCGTCTCGGCGGTCCTGCGCCGTCAGTTCAGAGTTTCGGTCCGCAGGGTCGCCATATCCGCCGCCGCCGGCGGTCTTTAGGGTAAAGCTATCACCGGCGACATTGTGAAAACATGTTTGGAAGGGATCGTTTCTACGCTGCCGTCGGCGCGGCGGACTTCGGCCGCTGCGGGCGCGCCGGGACCGCCACCGTGAGAGCCCTCGGCTGGAAAGGCATGCCGCTCTCCGCGATATGTGACTGTGACATCGCCGCGCAATATCTCATATTCCCGTTCGCAGCCCAGGCCGCCGCGATGGGTGCCGACGCCGCCAGAATCAGTCCGCAGGCCAAACTTTTTCACCGGATGGGAACATCCATTTCCAGCGCTTCGACAGGCAGGTTCATACAGTTGGTGGCATCGGTTTCGATCATATCGACACCGTCGCTCTGCTTTCCCGCGCCGCTGCCGCTGGCGATCAGATCGCCGACGACGTAATTGGCGCCGTTCCCGCGTTGGCCGCCGAACATCAAAATCACCAACTCATTACCGGAGTCAGCGGGGACCTTGTCGGGCAGCACTTCTTTCAAGGCGCCAAGAATAGACGAGGCGATGCGCTTGATCGTTGCAGTTCGTGCATTGACCGGCGCGGGCTCGACGGGGTTGACAATACTGCCTTCGGGTAAGGTCAGGTGAAGTGGCCGGAAACAGCCACCGTTGGTCGGGATGCTGGGATCGGTGACGGCGCGCAATGCGAAGCAGGCCGCCGCCGCAGTACCCGATTGAACGCAATTAAAGGGGCCCCGGACCTGCGGGCTTGTACCGGTGAAATCACAGTGGAATTCGCCATTCTGAACCGTAACCGCTACCTGAATTCGGATCGGCGTTTCCATGTCGATCCCGTCATTGTCCATATGTTCAGTGTAGCGGTAGGTGCCGTCGGGAATATCCGACAGAGCCGATCGCGTCATCCGCTCCGACCGGTCGAGCAGTTCTTCGAAAATCGCTATGAGGGTGTCGCCGCCTTGCGTTTCAGCGAGGCTTGCGAGCCGTCGCGCGCCAACCGTGCAAGCGGCAATCTGCGCGTTCAGATCGCCTTCGAAGGAGTCGGGCATGCGAACGTTCTGCCGCATCATTTTCAGAAAGGTGTCGTTCAGAACATCGCCGTCGCGCAAACTTCAGGGGCGGAATGCGAACGCCCTCCTGATAAATTTCCGTCGCATGCGTCGGCACGGAGCCCGGTGTCATCCCGCCGACATCCTGATGATGCGTCATGGCAGCACTCAATGCGATTGGCTTTCCATCGTGGAAGACGGGCATCATAAGCGCAATGTCCGGCAAATGGGTGCCGCCGAGATACGGGTCGTTCAAAATGTAGATATCGCCTTCCTTGACCGAGTCCAGCGGATAGGTATCCAGCAAAGCGCGCACGACCGGGATCAGCGTTGCCAGATGTATCGGGACCGCTAGTGCCTGGGAAAGGGTTTCGCCATTGACCGTAAACAGGCTTGCGGAGGCGTCGAGGCCTTCCTTCACGATGGGAGAAAAAGAGCTCCGCAATAAAGTCGACTGCATTTCGTTTGCAATACCGTCGAGCTTGTTGCGCACGACTTCAAGGGTGATCGGGTCCAGCGTTTCGGTCATGCCGCCTCATCACGTATCAATACCAGGGTGCTTCCCGCTGCAATTTCGGCACGCCAGCCTGGCGGGATCAATGTTGTTGCATCGGATTGTTCGACGATGGCGGGACCCTCGAATTGCATTCCGTGCGGGAGATCTTCGCGATCATAAACCGCCGCATCCACATAGCCGCTTTCCAGCAGAATTCGGCGTGTATCCTTGGGCCGCCCACTGGCGCGTTCGTTCGGCATTACAGGGGTTTCCGTTTTTCCGCCGGCACGCAGCACTGTGCGGAGATTGACGATTCGAGCGGGCGAATCCGCACTGTAGCCGTAAATCCGGTCGTGCAGTGCCAGAAAGTCCTGTGACAGTTGGCCGAGAGGGTCTCGATGCGAAAGGTCGAGAGGGACTTCCAGGTGGTAGGATTGCCCGATGAAACAGATGTCGGCGGCGTGCGAACGCTCTATGGCATCCGGTCCGTAACCGTCTTCCTTCATAAGCGCTGCGGCGCGTGCGTCAAGCTGCTTCAAGGCAGTGTGCACATCGGCAATATCCAATCCATCGAGTGGACGAGCGAAGCTGGTCGAAATCTCATGTTCCACCGGTGCGGCGAGCAGTCCGGCTGCGGATAATACACCCGGATGTCGGGGGACAATGATACGGCGAACGCCAAGCTCTTCAGCGAGTGCTGCTGCGTGTAATGGTCCGGCACCGCCAAGTGCGACGAGGGAAAAATCGCGCGGATCGAATCCGCGTTGAATAGTGACCAGGCGAATGCCTTCGGCCATTTGCGCATTGACAACACGATGGATGCCGAGTGCGGCCGCATGTCCCTCGAGACCCAGAGCGGTAGCGATACCATTGTCGATGACATTTTGTGCCAATGCCGTATCGAGCGACATTGTGCCGCCCGCGAAATATTCCGGATCGATATAGCCGAGCACGACCGAGGCATCGGTAACCGTCGCGTCTGATCCGCCGCGACCGTAGCAGGCGGGTCCAGGTTCCGATCCTGCGGATTGGGGACCGACGCGAAGTCCACCAGCATCGTCGATCCAGGCGATGCTGCCGCCGCCGGCGCCGACCGGATTGACGTCAACCATGGGAACACGAACCGGAAAGCCGTCAATAACTCCTTCGGCCCGGATGATCGGCGTGCCGTCCTGAATCAACGCGATGTCCGATGTGGTGCCGCCGATATCGACAGTGATGAGATTTCTGTCGTCAACCGTTTCGCCCGCCATCTGTCCGCCAATGACACCCGCCGCGGGCCCGGAGAGGAACATGCGCACCGGCCGCCGTCGCACGACGGATGCGCCTGCGGCGCCGCCACGCGATTGCATGACTTGCAATGGCGCGGAGACCTTTGCGGTTCTGAGGTTGGCCTCTAGCCGATCGAGATACCCGTCGACAATGGGTTTGATGTAGGCGTCAAAGGCCGTCGCGAGCGTGCGCTCGTATTCGCGAAAAGCCGGATCGACCTCGCTCGATATCGACACCGCCAGGTGAGGATATCGAGACAGCACAAGCTCTCGGGCGCGGATTTCATGTGCAGGCTCAATAAAGGAGAAAAGGAAACAGATCGCGATCGCTTCGACCCCGTCCTCGACAAGGACGTCTGCTGCATCCAATACGGATTGTTCATCCAACGGCACGAGGATTTCGCCGTCCGCGGCGAGCCGTTCGCGGACTTCGCGCCGCCGTTCACCCGGCGCTAGAAACACCGGTGTTTCAGGTTTCAGAATGACGCTGTGTAAAGCGCCTGCCGAATTTGACGGCCGATTTCCAGGACGTCACGAAACCCTTCCGTTGTCAGGATGCC
>JALQPE010001086.1:0-29009 GCA_030407315.1 Asparagopsis taxiformis | reverse complement strand
CAAGAGTTGACACCCCCAACATGTGTGTAGATATCAATTCGACTACCCCTGGAAGTGATATTCGCCTTTGGCCCTGTAGCGATATTGACATTAATACCAGGGGCCAAGCCTGGTTTACGATGCTATTCCGGAAGGATACACAGCAATGCAGATCCCTCTAAATGTATGGATTATGATTATGCTAATACTAGCAATGGCACTAACCTCAAGATAGATGACTGTAAGGATCACGATGCCAGAAATTTATCATAAAATAAGGCTACTTGGCACAGCAGGCTCCACTTTTTATCGAAGTGGAGCTTGTCTTTGTACAGCGAATAATAAACTAAAACGCCATGATCAATCCCTTATTTAGAGATATCAACATAACACCTCTAAGCGCACTCATATTTGTTTGTTGCCTCAACACGACTATGTTGCACAAAGTGAATTTATTACTACCTGGAAAACCGACCCAGGAGGGTACATCAACTGACACAGAAATTACTATTCCTACTTTTTAGGAGAAAGCTATAACTATGAAGTCGATTGACCTATGATGGTACGACGTTTACGCAGAAGATACCGGGCTTACTGGCGACATTACCCATGATTATGGAGTGGGCTGGAACATATACGGTGGCTATTAGAGGGATGTTTCCCCGAATCTACTTTGATAATGATGGAGATGCAGAAAAAATATTGACCATTGAACAGTGGGGAACTAATGCTTGGACATCCATGGAGTCAGCATTCTATGGTTGTGAAAATTTAAATATCACCAAGCCCACCATAGATGTACCCAACCTTACTCAGGTAACCACTCTAGAAGACATGTTTGCGAGTTGTAGCGTATTCAATGGCGATATCAGGGCTTGGGATGTGAGTAAGGTTGAAAACTTCGATGAGATTTCGCCAGTTGCTATGTTTTCGATCAAGATATTTCTGGGTGGAATATGAGCAGTGCCACCAGTCTCTACTACATGTTTTACGAAGCAGAATCATTCAACCAAAATTTAGATACTTGGGATGTGAGTCAAGTAAGCAATATGGAAGGGCTGTTCTCTTATGCGCTGCTATTTGATCAAGATCTCAACAGTTGGGATGTTTCCAAAGTAACAAGTATGTACGAAATGTTGAAGGAGCGGAGGTATTCAATGGAAATATTTCTTCGTGGAATGTTAGCATGGTGGAGAACATGAACGATTTATTTAATAGTGCTTATTTATTTAATCAGGACATCGGAAACTGGGACGTTGGTCGGGTAAAGACCATGGTCAGTATGTTTCAAACTGCTGAGGCATTCAATCAAGACATTTCTTCGTGGAACGTATCCAACGTAGTCAATATGGTCAGTATGTTTCGAGTGCAGATCAGTTTAATCAAGATATTTCTGAGTGGAACGTAGGCCAGGTTACCAATATGTCATTTAGTTCCGTAGTGCCAATAATTTCGATCAAAATCTTGGTAGCTGGGACATCGGCAGCCTGACAAATATCAGGAGGCCACGACAAAGGAATGGAGCAGATGTTTGGCGGCGCTTTGTCCACCGGCCTTTCAAGATCAAATTATGATAATACGCTCATCGGCTGGAATACAGATAGTAGTAATGTTGATGGAGACGGGAGGATGACGTGCCGAATGAATTATTTTCAATGGTGGCAATAGTGTGTATTGTAATGGCGAGCTGCTAGGATTAACCTGGAAACAACACATAGCTGGACAATTACGGATGGAGGCTTAGATTGCTTAATGGTAGGCAGTAATGATTTTGATTTACAACATGAAATCAAAATCTATCCTAACCCTTCAGATAATTTAATTTATTTGGAAGGCAATCTTAGTCTCTTCCAGGAGGTTGAGATCTTTTCTATCGATGGCCAAAAAGTAAGACTATAACCAATGACTTTCGCAGTATCAATATAAGTCAATTACCTGCTGCAACTTATTTTGTGAAATTTTTGTCTGATCGATCCATGAGAACGCTTAAGCTAATTAAGAAATAGGAGCTTAGTTGTGCACAGGCTGCTCTTTTACAATGTCCTTCCCATACCTTAACTATAGGTACAAGCACTTTACGCATCTTGTAAAACTCATCCATCCGAGCGTGTCTAAATTTGCCAACTACAGCCCAAAGGGCAAGTTTTAGACTCGCTCATCAAACGGGACTTACCCGAAGAGAGAAAACCTTTTAGTAAAGACGAGCCGACCGCATCAATTTTCATCTCTTGCCCTATACAACAAGTGGGGTTGAACCCATTAATGGCTATTTCCATCTAGTATTCACGCCCATATTTATTTTAAAAACGAAAAACAAAAACCGACATATTCAACTGAATATGAGCAAATTAACCTTGTAATCAAAAAAATGATCCAATTCCGAAAAACAATAATCCATGTCCAGTCGAAAAAAGTAACAGAAATGGCACAATAGTTAACACCGCCACTTCTTAAGTGTCCATCTTTGCATCGTATTTAATGAAAATAATTGCATTATATCTCAAAACTTTTAATCATGAAAAGCAATATAAAATCATCGACATCCGATCCTTAGGATTTTTCTTCTTTGTCCTCTTGGCCCATCAATTGTATTTGGACAAGATGCCGTTTTTACTATCAATCAGAAAAACACTATCCCGGAAATGTATTAAGGCCAATAACATTCAAAATAGTGGTGAGATCATCATGCACAATTGTGTTTATAGCGATAGTGAAAGTGGTATTTTGAGGACAATTCCATCAAGCTCTATAGTAATTCCGATTATGCATGGAATTAAAACAAGGGGTAGTCAGTGAAGGTACTAAAGTACATCTGTATACTTGTGCAGGCACAACTAGCCAAAAATGGATGTACGAAGCTTACCAATACGATCCGCTATGTAGATAATCCAGATTATTGTTTAACCTTCTATACTGAATCACAATATGCCTCCTATAGCATAATTCAACTAAATAGTTGTAAAACAGTAAATGCTAATCAGGAGTGGAATTTAAGGGCGATTCACCCGTCGATCTGATTAGTACCGGAATTAGAAACACCATAAAATTTAGCTGCTGATACCACCCTTCGAGTGTATTCAGGGAAGGAAGAACTAATAATGGATCTCAAGTGACT
Organism: Asparagopsis taxiformis; assembly: GCA_030407315.1. NCBI lineage: Eukaryota > Rhodophyta > Florideophyceae > Bonnemaisoniales > Bonnemaisoniaceae > Asparagopsis > Asparagopsis taxiformis. The sequence goes on along the minus strand of JALQPE010001086.1, from coordinate 25,915 downwards.
ATCCAAACTGTAGATGTTGATATGGACCAGGATCTCTCTTCAATACAGATCGTTCTATTTCTATTGCAAAGCGACCAGACAGATGTCTGGATCAGTTAACTGGAAGTACCGACGATGGTACCAAGATCCAGGTTTTCCTTGCACTGGCTACAACAATCAAAAATGGTATTATGATAGTTTCAGCCAGCTATTTCGCGCTTATAATGACCCTAATAAGTGTATGCATGCTGGAACTACTAATGGAACGGACGTGGACTCTGGCCTTGCTCGAATACTAAACAACAACAATTCATTGTAAAATGATTGCGATGATGATCCATCAGAGGTCTTTGTTATAAATAAGGCTTTTCAACAAGCTAGGCTCTGCTTGTACAGCGGAGCCTAGTTGATGTCTTTGACTCCACCTATCTCGCCTATGATGCCCTCTTTAGTTGAAGCTATTGTAACCTAAAAAGTATAACAGTTTGGGTAATCCAATGCCAACTTCTCAAGTCTTGGTGATCAAGTAGCAAAAACCTACCCCCAATCTTTGAGCATTGCTCTGCTCCGTCGAGAGTACCCCAACAAACTAATAATGAACCTATTATCCTTTTCCTTAAGACAATAGTCCAAATGCAAAAAACAATAATCCAAACCTAGCACTAAACAACAACCCAAGTCATGTCCAAAAAGTTAACGTTATAGGTCAATTTGTCCACACTCTGACTGCCTATTGCTGGCACCTTTGTATCGCCAATGAGGATCAAGACCATCAGATGGCTTTATTAAATCTCCGATTATCAAAAACTTAAATTTTCACCTCATGCAAAAGGATCACTTTCATTTTCTCGCTAAACCAAACCTTAGATGGCTGTTCCTCTTCCCTTTCTTGCTTGGACAATTCTTCAGCCATGCTCAGACGGACTTAGCAGCAGGTACGGATTGGCAGAAGATTGATTACCTGGGAGCTATCAAGAATTTAAAGTACCAGATAATTTCACAGGCTTCATTTATTTCAGAATGTTTGGAGGGGATGGTGTTTTGGTAAGGCCCAACTGGACGAAAGTGTCTCGCAAAAGGTGGTTCAGGTGCCGAAATATATCAGCAACTAATCGTCGGCGATGGAGAGAATGAAATCCCAGCTGGATCCCCATTCGATTTATCGTAGGAGGAAAAGGAGATAGCCAAAGTACAAATGGGGGTACCGTTTGGGTTGAACGCGAAGGTGGTGGTGGTGGTGGAACAGGAATTGTAGCCAAGGTAATGATGAATGGACTATTCTATCTGTCGCTGGTGGCGGCGGTGGTGGCTATGCTAAGGTATTTAACGGTATCTGCGCTTCTGTGACAAAACACGGAGATAGTGCTAACACGCCGAAGATGGATCGGGTTCAAGTGGGGCATATGATGGCCCAGCGGTGGAACAGATGGCGGTGGGGGCGCTGGAGGGCTAGACTTCTCTGGCTCCTATACAGGGGCGGTGGAGGTTTATAAAACAGATGGCTATGATGCCAGAAGTGATAATGACAGCGGCATGGCCGGTTGGCCAAACTATGATGAAGGGGGTGCGCCCGAAGGGGGTGCAGGTGGTACCAGTGGATCAGATGGCGGATTTGGTTTCGGTGGTGGGGGCGCTTCTGGTAGTGGTAGTGGTGGTGGTGGTGGTTATTCTGGTGGAGGCGTGGAAAAGATGAATCAACTGGAGGAGGAGGTGGTAGTTGGGTCAACAAGGACTATTCTGAAGATTATTACGTTCGGTGGATCCTGTCACAGAGGATCCACAAAATGGATTTGTACAATATCGGCTAGAATGGAAATGTTTTGTTGAAATTGAAACCCTAACTGTGGATCAACCAGAAAGCTGTGCCTCAGAGGGAGCTACCGTCGCTGTTACTCTTGATACAATCCCCTCCTGCGCAACAGATCTGAATTATGACCTCTATGAATCACTGACCCGGATGCCCCCAGATATGTAGCATGAGTAACGATGGCCTATTTGAGAATGTAAGTGCTGGCGATTTGCCATTGTAGTTGGGAACGTGGCTTATGGGCCAATGGATACCGCTACTTTTGTGGTCAATGTACCCGGGGATGTTACCTATCCAACTGCCGTCTGCCAAGACATTACCGTCACCTTGGAGGAAGACGGCACCTATGTTTTGGAACCTGAAGAAGTAGACGGTGGACCACTGACGACTGCGGTATTGATCGATATTTTTTATTGGGGGAGGGGGGAATAGGACTATCCCAACAGATACTGAGCTGTGAACAAGTGGGAGACCCTGATTTCGATGTTGGTTGTCTGTAACAGATCAGGCCGATCAAACCTCCATATGTGTTGCTAAGGTAACTGTGCTTGATGGGACTAGTCCCTCCTTGCCTGATAATATGCAAGTAACCATATATTTGAACGCTAATGGCCAGTATAGCCTCAAACAAGAAGACATCAGCCACATTGTGGGCATGGACCTTTGTGATGATGTTGTGAATCTTAGCTATACGATAGATGATGAATCTGCTACTTATACCTGTGCAGATATCGGACAATTAGTTACCACCAAACTTACAGTATTGGACCCAGCAGGGAATACAGGGGTGGGAAACATATCCGTTACCGTGCTAGATAATATCTCACCCACCATTGTATGCCAGGATGTAACCATAGATTTGTCAGATGATGGTACGACAAATATCAATTATCGGGATTTTATAGTCAGCGCTAGTGATAACTGTTTGACGGAGGAAGAGAATTATAAATTCCTATAGTTGGGACGACGATCTACTGCCTAGCCTTGTGAATTGCAATTACATCGGTCAGAATGATATCGTACTATCTGGTTCAACTGATATACATGGCAATGGCTTCCCAAATGTAGTGCAACCTTAACGGTCCGGGATGTATCTGCCCCGGAAATAGTCTGCCGGGATACCACCATTTACATCGATCAGGGCAATGCCCCATTTACCAAGAGACATTACCCATAGCTTCAGTCAGTGATGCCTGCCATAATGAGTCCGAACTATCCCTTTACATGGAAAAAAACGACCTCTTTTACTTGTGCCGACCTGGGGAGTGACGAAGATTTCTGGATCGAAGCTAAAGACCCTCATAATAATGCTTCTCGCTGTATTTTCACCGTGACTGTAGTAGGACACCACCTCAGCGGAGGTGACCTGCGGTTCGAGGGATATTGAACTCAATGCCATAATGACTATTCATACACGCTCCGCACCGAAGACGTTTATACAGGGCTTGCATCCGCATGTAATACGATAATTGATCATCCTGGTACACTAGCTTTTTCTGATGATACAGATCTGTTACTTGATTGTGAGGATATCGGCAGCCCTAAATCGGTAACCCTCGAATTTACCCCCGATGATGGTGCCCCCGCTTCCAGCTGTACGACTACCATAAACGTAGTCGAAAGAGGACGTCCAAATATCACCTGCCCTACTGGAATTATTGACCTGGAAGCCACCTATGAAGAATGTGGTGCTCATTATGAATATGAATATTCCGCCTGGGATGACGAATGCCCGGAAGTAGAGGTAAGCATAACGGAAGGATTGCCTAGCGGAAGTATATTCCCTATTGGCTGGAATAGTATGACCATCAGAGTATGGGATAAAAGTGGGAATACTACAGCTTGTAGCTTCACGGTAAGAGTCGCTCCTCCTTCGGCAACACCGACCCTCACCTGCCTGAGGATTATACCGTCCTGCTCACAGATGAAGCTTGTAGTGCCATCATAGATACTGCGGCCATCTTTGACCAAACTTGTGTCGTCCAGAACATCCAAAACTTAGGCCAGAGATGGGATCCGCCTTTGAGGTAGGCACCTATACCTTTGGATTCCAAACCCGAAATACTGAAACCAATCTATCTTCACAGTGTACTTTTGATGTAACAGTGATAAAGCTGATGCCCCTCCCGTAGCCGTCTGCAAGGACATTACGGTTGTCCTCCCTAATGGACAGATAGAATTAGATCCTGCTGAGCTGGACGGCGGGTCTTACGATAACTGCTATGATCTGAATCAGTGGGTCTTATTTGAGGTAGGTTCTCCAGAAGCATTTTCAAGTGTGCGGATTTGGGTGAAAATGATTTTACACTAAGAGTCTATAACACAACAGGAGCTGGAGTGAATGTAATTCAAAGTAACTTTCATACTCGAAGAACCCCAGTGCCAGGTATTTCCGTCGTACTGGATGAAGGAAGTGTGGCTACCGTAAGTCCGGAAGACATCTTCGTTCCAGATGGCTACTGCACCAATAAATATACTATCGAAATCGACCAAAGCAGTTTTGATTGTTCAGATCTGGGGGAGAATCAAGTCACATTAAACCAGAACCGCACCCGATGACACACAACAATGTACGGCCATCGTGACGTGAAAGACAATGAGCTCGAAGAAACCTGTGCTAGCAGCCTGTCGCTAGCAGTCAAAGTATGGTTGCAGGGCCCTTATGCCAATAGCACTGGCTTAATGAATGATGACTTGCGAACACTAGGTATAATTCCGGCCATATCGCCCTATGGTAATATTGAGGAAACAGTAGATCCTTCGGTATTGTCAATTGCAGGAAACAACGCCATCGTGGACTGGTTTTACTAGAATTACGCAATGCGACGGATGATACAGAGGTCATGTCCAAGCGGTCAGCTCTATTACAGCGAGACGGAGATGTCGTGGACTGGATGGACTTAGCCCAGTTGCCTTTTCTGGACTTGAAGCCGATAATTATTACGTGGTCATCCGGCATCGCAACCATCTCGGAGTGATGACTGCCTCCACCTATAGTTTGTCCAAAACAACAACCACTATCGACTTTACAACTAACGGCCTTCCCGTTTATGGCTCAAGTTCCCGGGTCGATCTCGGGGCAGGAGCCATGGCCTTGTATGGTGCAGATAGCGATGGTTCGGGCTCAATCAATGCCAGTGACCGAAGTAACACCTGGAATGAACGAAATCAAACAGGCTACCTTGACTCAGATACAATCTCGATGGTACTACTAACGCCAGCGACCGCAGTGCAGCTGGAATAATCGGAATAGAGGAGGGACATTACCGGATTAGCATTTCCCCATTCATAACAGAGCGCCTTTTTCGGTCCAGCAAAAAGAATGTTACAAAGTTATTCTATCCAATATCGATAGACGGGCTCCACTTTACCAGTGGAGCCTTTTTCATGTTCCAAAGCCGTTGCATGTAAAAAAGAAGGATTCAAGTCGAAAATGGTCGGTTACCTTTCAGATATTTCACATTGGTTTTTTACTGAACGCTAACTTCCTCAAAGGAGCTGTAATCTACTAAACAATAATCCACTCATCCGCAACAATAGTCCACGTCTACCACTAAATTAGTTGCACCTTTGTATTAACGAAAGGGAAATGCCCCTTCAAACTTTTAATCATGGACTGCATAACTTCGGTTATCAACGGCGCTCTGACAATCATGTACAAATGAATTATTTATCCCAGTAACGATACACTTATAGGAATTCAACTAGGATAATTATCACACGCAATTAGTGTATAGAAGAATGGGAAGGACTGCTACTTTTGCCTTTGCAAAGATGCAGTCCCTTCCTGATTTAGAAAAGTCTGAATATCTAAACGTGAATCAATTGCATCAACTATCGTTCCAGGAGATTCAAGCACTGCCTGATCATTGGCAAGCTACTTCCAGTTTATCCAAAATTCTAAATTGAGCTTCTAGCTACGCTCATTAAGCATCGTCTCTCTTTCATGAAGGAAGTAGCTGCTTACAAATGGGAGAACCAAATAGCCATCGAGGATGCGCAAAGAGAAAAGGTAGTGATTGAGAAAAGCTTACAAAAAGCCAAGGCTTACCATTTGGATGGACCATCCATCCAACTATTCTTTAAGACTCAATTACACTGGCTAAAGTTATCGAACAGTATTGGTTTGACGAATGGCAAGCCAAGGGTTTTGATTCTTTCGAGTATGATGATCTACCTACTGTCCTTAGACCCACCTTACTAAGCTTAGGGGATGACATTCTTAAGGTAATCGAGCCTGTACCCTTTGGCAAATTCCAATGCGAAAATCTTAATTGCAGCGCATTTTTTGTAAAAGGCTAGAAATGAAAGGGATCTCATTACAGGAGAAAAATGAGCTCTTCAAAGCATTACTCACCATCAGGCCGTTAGCCTAAGTTCACTCCTCAGATAGTCCCAAGCTTTACTATTTAGCTCAATCCTATCAGCCATATACACTGACTATCCTACATCACTATGCCATAGAATCTATTGGTAAAAAGTTTGTACTTAAATAATGGAGAAGATCGAGATGAGGATAAAAAAGACCATCTGGTAAATAATTTCCTAGTAATAATTTACTACAAAAATTACTTACCAAGAAGGTCGCTATTAAAACTTTTAATCATGTACTACAAAGATACAATTTTTTTTAATAATTGTACAGCCTGGTAATGTAATATTGTTTTTTCACCACTTTTGCCCCTCTTTCATAACCTATTAACTATCAGACATTTAAGCTACAAAATATTCAACAGCACGACCAAAGCGTTGGATTTTTCAACCAGAAAGTAAGTCTACCTTCGTTTTCCCCCCATTACTGTTCTATTTTTAGATTATTCACCACTCTACAGAAGAACATTTTGCTATATACCACTGGTTCCTTGAATCAAATTCAGTGTATTATAATCGGTAGGCACAGACCAATACTCAGCTGTACCCTGTGTATCGGCAAAGGTGACGTTTCAGGACCGGGTCATGTCATTCGTAATTCTGCTGGTTGTCCTACTCCTTCATAATAAGGCCGGTCGTTCTCCAAGAGCCCTGGAAGAGATTCTTCATTTCACACCAAGAATAATGGTAAAAAATATAGGCAGTATGAAAATGAGGATACTCCCCCTCTCAACAATTATATCTACCTCCACTTTTCTCATTATTCTTGCCCATTTTCTCTCTAAAACCAGCATTTTAAATGAAAACGACGTGGATTTCACAAATCACCTATAAAACATTGTTAACCAGGTTTTTAAAATAGAATTAAAAACAATAATCCAAATCAAAAAAAACAATAGTCCAAGTCTGTAAACAATAGTCCACGCTTTTGGAACAATAGTCCACACTTCTCCATGCTAAGCCCTACATCTTTGTATCATCAAGAACATAAACATCAAGTACTTTCAAATTTCTAAACACTACAAACTTTTGATCATGAAGTATTTAACAGCAGCCATAGTGGTGATCCTTTTCATTATTCTTTTTACGGCACGCACAGTGCCAAGAACTCCTTGGATCACAACACGGATATCCATGTACAAGTAAGAGGATTGTCCTCTGACTGGATCTACTTACATAATGTTCACGAGAACGTCAAGTCCCAAATTGATTCTGCTTTTATGGATGAGCAGGGCAACGCCTACTTTAAGCGTACTGACTCATTGGCCCAGGTTTTTACACCCTTATATTACCGGATAGCTCTGTGATCGAAATGCTGGTTGATCAGGATCAGAAATTCACCTTAGCCACTAATTACCCAAATTTGATTGAGGGTATGCAAGTGGAAGGAAGTGTAGAAAATGAAGTATTGTATACGAGTTTGAAATACGATATAGGTATGGGTAAGCAATTTCAAGCAGAGATTCAACAATTGCAAGCCAGTGGAAACCAAGAGATCAATCAAGATGTAGTCAACCAGATTCAGAAAAAGCTATTTGCTGAAAGGAGGCTCAATTGGCTCAGCTCTACCAACAATATCCCAACACCTTATTTACAAAATACAAATGGCACAAGAGCCCCCAAAAGCTCTTTGAACCAGATCATGGCTGACCAATCCATTAAGGAAAATGAAAGAAACCTACTTAATGCTTATCACTTGGGACAATGTGGGACTTTAGTGATAGCAGATTGCTGAATACACCCGTGATTTTCAATAGGCTACACACTTATATGAATATTCCCCTAATCAAACTTTGACGAAGCTACGCGCCATTGATATCTTGATGAATAAAGTAGCAAGTCATCCCGATTATTACCAGTTCTTTGCTGTTTGGATTGCGGAGTCTTACCCAGCCAGTAAAAAGAAAGCAAAATCGACCAGGAAGCACTTTATGGCACAATGGTAGATAATTTATCTAACTTATGAACGTGCTTTCTGGACAGATTCTGTACAGGTTTATGCCTGGCAACTACGTGCAGGAGATAAGGCAAAAAGCCTGTTGGTAAGCCAGCCCAAAACATCGAAGCATTAGATCCTATGGAAAAACGCGCGCGCTCTACGATATTGAAAACTCCCTATGTAGCTATCTTCTTCTACCAGCGGAATGCGATCATTGCCAAGAAACAGCTCCTAAACTGGCCGAATTCTATCAGACATGGAAAGATAGAGGAGAGAGGTATACGCCGTTTCTATGGATACACCAGAAGAGGAATGGAAAGCATTTCTAGCTAAGTACAACATGCAAGATATGGTGAATGTAACGGATGAAGGGAAGTATGAAATTTACTCTAATTACTACGTCTTAGGAACACCATACATCTACTTGCTCAACCCAGATAGAACGATCATCGGTAAAGATTTGCAGGTCGAAGATATCCCTCGATTCATTGCAAGGGATCAGCACGTAGCGGCTACCCAACAAACTTCTCAGAATAAAATATAAGGAATAGTGTTTGAAATAGGTTGTAAATGAGAGAGGCCTCAGCAGAGCCTCTCTTTACCAAACATCAACATTCCCCCCTGATTCATCTTCCAGGCTAAGGATAGACCCGACTATAGTAGGTAGCTATCCTCTAGCGCTTGTCCATTTTTTGGAGAAAGCCGATTATCATCGGCAAACCCCTGGAAACATTTCAGCTTTTAATCATGAAAAACACAAACCAGCACACCGCTAAAAGTCGGAACATGACCATCGTTGCCGGCATGATCGGCAATGTTCTAGAATGGTATGATTTCGCCATCTCTGGCTTCTTGCCCTATTTTAGGAAAACTATTTTCCCTTCCGAAGATCCTACGACTCTTTAATTGCCTCCTTCGGAGCATTTGCAGCAGGTTTTTTGATGCGACCTATTGGAGGTGCTCTTGGGGAACAATTGGCGATCGCTATGGTCGTAAACGGGCGTGAATATATCTGTGTAATGATGGCCATCCCTACTTTCTAATTGGGATAATGCCTACACATGCCCAAATTGGAGTTGGAGCTGCGATTATTTTGTACTACTTCGGATGTTACAAGGTCTTTCTGTGGGAGGGGAATACACCAGTTCGATTGTATACTTGGCAAAAGTGCCCCAAAGGCAAAAGGGGCCATTTACAAGCATGTCCATTATCGGTGGAACGGGAGGTATTTTACTAGGTTCTTTTTCGGATCTATCCTCACCGGAATGCTAACCGAAACCCAAATGCTAAGCTGGGGATGGCGAATCCCATTCTTGCTAGGCATCTTAGTGGCTGGAGTTGGGGTATTTATTGCGTCGCCATATGCCGGAAACTATTTCAGAAAACACTAAGGTAGATAACCCCTGAAGGTTATGCGAAAACGTTGGAGGCAGGTCGTCAAAGTCGGTGGTCTCAACCTATTAGCAGCCATCACATTTTATGCGCTGTTTGTTTTTACGGTAACCTGGTTAGTAGACTATGTGCACGAATCTAGAACCATGGCTTTACGCTTGAACACCTTTGGCCTGCTCGTCTTCATGATTGCCCTCCCCCTCTTCGCCTCCTTATCAGATCGAATTGGTCGTAAGCCGTCATTGTTGGAGGAGCGATCGCGATCATTCTTTTCGTTTACCCACTATTCTGGCTCATGCATCACCATGACGATATGATGATCATGGCAGGGGAAACAGGAATGGCTATTCTTGCCGCAGCCTACATGGCCTCTATCCCAGGTCACGTTAACGGAGATGTTTCCAGCAAATATCCGGGTAAGCGCCGTAAGCATTGGCTACAATTTAGCGTATGCCTTATTTGGAGGAACGATCCCGATGGTTGCTGTGTGGCTCATTCAAAAACAGCACGATGATTTGGCCTTCGTCTGGTATATCATTGGGGCTGGCATTATATCATTGATCATAGCCTTGAGTATAGCTTACCAAGGGCATCAGAAGAACTCATAGATTAACTACTCCTGTCTGCAGGTAAAATAATACAGCATGAAATGCAATAATCATCCAAGCCTATTTGCCTACTTATTTCTGCTCATGATAGGTACCCTAAGCTGCCAGAGTACAGAACAAAAATCATCAGATCCACCTATTCAGATCGGCGGCCTCTTTAGTTTGACTGGTGCCAAAGCTGATATGGGGGTTCCATCCTGTAAAGGAGCGCAATTGGCAGTAGATCTACTGAATAAAGAAGGCGGTATCTTGGGCCGCCAGCTAGAGTTGCTAGTTAGAGATGGGAAAAGCATTTCGGAAAGGGGACAAGAAATGGTAACTGAGATTTTAACCGATGCCCCAAACACCGTGGCCTTCATGGGCTTTTGTGATAGTGATCTGGCCGTGGCAGCTGCTCTCGAAGCCAAGCAAGAAGGGCGAGTATTCTTAACTTCTGGAGCTACCTCTCCCCTATTGCCTACTCAAGTCCCCAACAGCTTGTACATGGCTTGTTTCGGTGACAATGTACAAGCTGCCGCAGCAGCAGAATGGGCATTCAATAAGCTAAATGCACGAACCGCAACGGTAGTTTTTGATTCTACTACCACCTACACCAATTTACTGCAACGGTACTTCATTGATCGCTTCCTGTCGATGGGTGGGGAAATCGCTGCCACACGCAGCTATGCACCGATGGATATCACCAGTATTGGAACAGATTTACCGCCGGCCGATTTCATCTTTTGTCAGCTGGATCAGCCAACGATGCTTTGTTAGGAGTGAGGACCCTGAGAGAAGCCCAGTGGAAATTACCCATTCTAGGTGTGATAGTTTCGATTCTGAATCCGTATGGGAAACGCATCCAGAAATGCAAGACGTCTTTTATACGACTCATGCCTATTTAGGCGCAGAAAATACAGAAGAACAGGTCCAAAGTTTCCGATTGGCCTATCACAGGTCCTTTGGCGGGAATGAACCTGATGCCTTTGCGGCCCTGAATTTTGATGCCATCAACTTACTTGCTCAGGCCATAAAAGAGCCCGGGAAATCAACCCCACAGCAGTACAGCAAGCTTTATCTAAAATATCAAATTTATCGGGAATCACTGGAACCATAAGCTTCCAGAATGACCACAAATCCCAGCTAAATCGGTCACGATCATGGAAGTGCAAGAAGGGCAAAGAAAGTTCAGTGACCAATTTGTGCCTTCAGTTATTCCAAATCCTTAATGTGATTATCCCCAGAAAACTTAAACTTTTAATCATGAAACCATCAATTAAAAAGTAACAAGTAAGCAATTTCACCAAGTGTTTTCCTTTCTGTTTTCATTATTGGTCTTCACTATTTCTGCTTATGGACAAGAGTATATGAAGCCGAATGGAGAAGTAAACAATATCATTGCTGTTTCCGAAACTATCAAGATTTCATTATTCCGGAAGACAATACCTTAAAGGAATTGAACCTGGAGGTAGAAGGTGCCGATGGGGGTTGGATCGAGTATAACTATTATGATCGGTTTCGGACCACTCGAACACAGAGAGTGAATGGAGGGCAGGGGGCTGTCATAAGTGCTACCTTTGAAGTTGGTCAAGGAGTTGGTAAAATTCCGCCAGATCCTATTTGCGTTTCATTGTTGGTAATCGTGCACAACGAGAAAAAATAGATGAGGTGCCAACGGAAGGGATCGGTGCTGGAGGAGGAGGTGGCACAGGCGTGCTCATTTCCAAAGATCGAGGTGCCAACTGGCAGCTCTTATTGGTAGCTGGCGGTGGTGGCGGCGGCGCCATCAAGATAGAGGAAGAGGAGTTAAAATCTAGTCCGGGCTTACCAGGAGTAGTGGAAGAAATCAATACCACTCATACCTATACTCGTCAAGTTACAGCCAGTGGCGCTGTGGGAGATGGAGGAGAGTTCTATCAACTATCCGGCGGTGGCGGCGGCGCTTATCAGGACGGAAAATATGAGAAAGGCATGCTTTACTATGGCAATGCGGGCTGGAAAAATAAGCGTTTTGGAGAAAAACCCTTAGGAGGCCTTGGCGGCACTCATCAGAGCTGCCGGGATGGTGGCTGGGGATTTGGTGGCGGTGGATCAGGCTACAAAGGTGGCGGCGGTGGTGGTGGCTACTCCGGAGGGGGTGCTGGTTTGCCAGGTTACGGTGGCAGTGGAGGGAGTAGTTTTGTTGAAAGATTAATAGTCTATCCCATACATGTTTCAAAACAACAAAGTGGCAATACTGATAATCCTGGTGATGGCCTTATTCGTTATCAACTTATTCGAAAATAAACCTGTTGACAATCAGCATAGGAAACGATTTTAGCACCCAAGAAACCAAGGAGGTGGAGCTTCTCTTCTCAGTAAGAAGTTTTTAGAACACATTTTCCGTAGTATATTGTGACGGCTATTTATAAAACACAAAATATTAGTCGCACAAATTGAGTAGCGGTAAAAATATGTTGTCCCACCATAAGTTTGGAAGTAAGCTATTGTCTCTATGCTTGATTGTCAATATCATACTCGGACATTGCCTAGCAGCAAACGCCCAACATAAGCCTCATTTTCAACCTTTTACACAAAAACCAAGGACTTTCCAACGACTTTGTTAGCTGCTTTCTTCAAGATCATCTAGGGTTTACCTGGATTGGTACCGACAATGGCCTCAATCGTTTTGATGGCGACCAATTCATCGCCTTTCAGCATGACCCTCAAGATCCGGAGAGCCTCGCTGGGAATAAGATTTCTTCTTTATTCGAAGATAGTGAAAATAGACTTTGGGTAGGAACTACCGGTGGTTTGGCCTACTTGGATAGAGTAAAAGGTAGATTTATCCGATTGCCATTACTAAGTGCTGATAATACCACTCCCGTAGTAGGGATTTCATCGATCTTTGAAGACAGTCAGCAAAACCTTTGGTTTGGGACAGAACAACAAGGCTTAGTATACCTGCCCAATGGGGATTTAAATAAGGTGGATAGCAGCCGATGTTTTCTTCCCGATCCAAGTATTACACCAAAGGGATAAGCCAAATACAGGAAGACAATCAAGGAAACCTGTGGCTTGAGCATAAAGACGGCATCACCAGAATGGAGAGGCAGACCGAGCGTTTCCGTTCTTTTGCCCTTCCTAGACAATTAGAATTAGAAATTCCGCTGCAAAATTACTTCCCCAAAGTAGCACTAGAACAAGTTGGGCTGATCAAGCTGAATAAGGATCTTAGTGCAGGAATATACTTAAGACAATATGTCCCTGCTCCCTTGCTAAGGAAGTTTGTAGCCTATTATCGCCAGAGAACGAATCTGGAAAAGGCAATACTCCCCACACTACACCAGGCTATAAGAGATCAACAGAATAATATCTGGCTTGGCAGTGATTTTGGTCTGTTTAAGATTGACCTAGACAGCCAGAGATTTCTCCATTATCCACTGGCAAGACCCGTTCGGAAGCATATTCAAAGCGTATAGTCAAAGACCTTTATATTGATCCTAAAGATCGATTATGGCTGGCCATATCAGGGCATGGCTTTACTGTAAAACAGGTCATGGGCTTTCCTATCCACCACTTTGCCTCTGATCCACTTGATCCAAACTCCATTTCAGGCAATCAAATCCAGTCGATCCAGGAAGATGCCTCCGGCAAGCTTTGGGTAGGGACTGCCTCCAAGGGATTAGATGAATTGGTTTTTGCCCCTCAGCAAGGTTGGGTAAAAAATAGAACCCTACAACATCAAGCCGGTAATCCGCAATCTCTATCCAATAATCATGTCACGAGCATTCTTATAGATGAGCAAGATAATTGCTGGATAGGCACCGCATTGGGGCTAAATTTTTACACCCCAACTACGCAAGAATGGAAGCTTTTCCTGCATGACCCGAATGATAACAACTCTATTTCCGGTAACCATCCCTGGGTAATACACGAAGATAAGCAAGGCATGCTATGGATTGGAGATTATGAGGCTGGCTTGAACCGTTTCGACCCTACAACAGGAAATTTCAGGCGCTACCTCCCAGAAGCAGGTAATCCCAACTCAATTTCCAGTAAGCAGATAAGGTCCATCCATGAGGATCAAGATGGTATTCTTTGGATTGGGACAAATATGGGTTTGAACCGTTTTGACAAGGAGACAGGACGCTTTATTCGCTTTATACATGACCCGAATGACCCAAGTTCTCTTTCAGACAATTTGGTTTGGGCAGTTCTTGTCGATAAAGAAGGGAATGTTTGGGCAGGAACCAGTGCGGGCTTAAACAAACTACATCATAAGCAAAATCACTTTGTCCACTTTTATGAAAAGGATGGCTTACCCAGCAATGTCATTCATGGTTTGGTAGAAGACCAACAAAACCATTTATGGGTCAGTACAGATCGGGGATTAGTTCGAATTGAACAACCTGACTTGGACGACACCCTATCCAGTCTTCAGTTACAGGTTTTCACGGCTCAAGATGGCTTAGAAGGCAATCACTTTTTACCAGGAGCAGCTGCACGAAGTCTTGACGGCAATCGCCTTTACTTTGGTGGTCTACATGGCTTCAATAGCCTTCTTCCAAGTCGAATTAAAGAGGATACGGTCACTCCCAATTTCCAGCTTTCCAGCTTTTCTAGCCTCAATCGAAAGGATGAAAGAGGTCTAGTGATGAAGGACCATTTTATTGGTGGCCGGGAACAACTGGTATTGAAACCTATTGATCAAGTAGTTTCCTTCAGGTCTCAGACTTGCTCTATCAGCCAATTAGAGCTTCCAAGGCCGAATATCAATTAAAGGGATTTAGTGAAAGTTGGATTCCACTAGCAGATAATCGATACATTACCTTTACAGGACTCCAAGCTGGCAACTATACCTTGCAACTTAGACTGGAGAAAACGGGGAAAGAAGTCGTTGCGGAATCAAAATTATTGAATATAAAAGTATTGCCCCCCTGGTGGAAAAGTAGATGGGCTTATAGTTTATATGCTTTAGTTTTTGCAGCTATGGCTTTTCTAGGTTATCGGAGCTTCCGTAAGCGTCAACTTGAAACCAAGAAGGTTTGGGGTCACAAGAACTAGATACATTTAAAAATCGCTTCTATACCTATATCTCTAATGAATTTCGTACACCTTTGACCATCATTGGTGGAATGGTGGAACAGATTCAAAAATCCCCACAGCAATATCTGGATCAAGGAATCAAAATGATTGAGCGCAATAGTAAAGAAATGCTTAATCGAGTTGATCAATTTTGGATTTACGCCAAATAGAGACAGGTAAGATGGCATTGAGCTAGTGCAAGGAGACATCATAGCGTACCTCCGCTCCATCGTGGAATCGTTTGGGCCCCTTAGGGAAGGGATACAATTGCATTTCCTTAATGAGGAGCGGGAATTAATAATGGATTATGATCAGAAAAAAATGGTCCATATCATGTCTAATTTACTCTCCTATGTCGTACAGTCCATCCCAAAAGATGGTGATGTTTATGTAACAGTTGATCGCCAGGACCTGGCCACCAATAGCCAATCAACTTCCAGAGGCAATTCGGCAGCAACTAGCGCCTCCACTCCTTCTCCTTCAGTCCTACTTATTACGATAAAAGACACCGGAGGTGGAATCCCCAAAGAACAAATAGCTACCATCTTTGAGCGATTCTATGAAACAGCTGAAGAAAATGACCTTGATCGCATAAAGCAGGGCGAAGGAATTGGCATTGGTTTAACACTGAGCAAAGAACTTATTCATTTACTGAAGGGGCGCATTGAGGTAGAAAGTAAGGAAGGGGTTGGCTCTACTTTTCGGATTATTCTTCCTATAAGTAGAGAAGCAGTTTTAGTGGATGACAAAGATGCTGATACTCAACTCTTGACTGGGACAGGAGAACCTAAGCCCCTTGCTATTCCACAACTTCAAGATACTAAGTTATCAGGCCCACACTTCCAAGACAAAATCAATCCAAGGTCCAGCGAACCAGCCGATTTTCGGGATATGAAGGAAGAACAAATACCCGTCAAAGAAACAACTGGACAATCCACAATTTTGATCATTGATGATAACCCTGATATGGTGTTTTACCTCGAAGGCCTGTTAAGAAATGATTACCAGCTCTCCGTTGCCAAAGACGGTGAGGTAGGGATTAATAAGGCTTTACAGGAAATTCCGGATATGGTTATCTGCGACATCAGGATGCCGAAAAAGGACGGTTTTGAAGTATGTGCAACGCTAAAGAAAGATCTACGAACCAGTCATATCCCAATTGTCATCCTGACCGCAAAGGCAGATGATGAAGCCCGAATCAGGGGCTTGGGATTAGGAGCTGATGCGTATTTGTCAAAACCCTTTAATCAAGAGGAGTTATTGATTCGCCTTAAGAAATTACATGAGTTAAGATTGCAACTGCAAGACCGATATAGTGCTCTTTCCGTACCTACTGCCAAAACCTCCTCCCGCCCGAAGAAAACTCGCGGCAGGATATCTCGGAAACAGACGACAAACCAAACGGATATCGAGGATGCCTTTATCAATAAGATTAGAAAGATTGTGGAAAAGCGGATGAAAAACAAAAAGTTTGGTATCCTGAGTTTGCAAGGAAATGGGTATGAGTCGTTCCCAATTACACCTCAAGATCAAGGCATTGACCAATCGTTCCACCTCTCATTTTGTACGAGGCGTACGTTTACAAAAAGCTAAGGAATTGCTGCAAGAAGGCAATACGACCGTTAGTGAAGTTTCGAAAAGGTGGGTTTCCCCGATCCGGCTTATTTCTCACGTACCTTTACGGAAGAGTTTGGCAGCGCCCCGCGCGACTTCCTAAATGACTAGTCCTTTCCCTTCACTTTTTCTGTCTTGCTCTATAGAATTTTATTCAGAAATAAGTCCTCTCCCAATAGCAAGCATAAACAACTACTTATCAGCATTTTAGATTGCTTCTTCAAAACAATAATCCAAGTCAAAAAGACAATAATCCAAGTGGTGGAACAATAGGTCACATATTTCACACAATAGTACACACTTACCGCTCAGCTAGCCTCCATATTTGTATCGTATTCATCAACACCGAGTTTCTAAGTTAAACTTTTAATCATGTAATGTGGGATGTGTTTAGCATCCCACTTTCACACATCAATGATACAATTATGAAAACGATAAAGCTTCTGAAAGCACTTATAAATTTCGGCTTTCTCCTTCTTCTACCAATCGGAATTCAGGCCCAACATACCGTAAAGGAATACAAGATGCAAAACCTGATTTCAGGTGGGGTACTTGAAAAATTTCAACAAATCAATCAGGAAGTGAAAGTCTATGACCATCTGGAGGGCAATCGCTTGATTTTAGTTGGAGATTCGCTACAAGTCGAATATGCTTTGGAGCAGCTAGTAATGCTGGATACTAAACAGATGATGGTGACCATAGAATTTATGCTAGTAGAATACTTCCACAATCATGATTATGAATGGGGAATTGATATCACTAAGGGGACCAGTGGCAACTTTAACAATGCCAGTTTTACGCCTAGTGCAAATGAAAGCACCGCCTCTTTTTTATACAACGCTGTCACCAAGCTTACCCCCAGTTTCCAGTTTAACATCAGAGCACTAGTCAATGATGATAAGGCCAAGGTTTTGACCAATCGCACCTGGTGGTAGAAAGTGGCAAGGAAGCCAACTTGACGATCAAGGATCGGAGGACAATAGTATTGGAAACAGCAACGATCAATGGCGTAACCACCTCCCTGCAAAATATTGAGGCCGGAATTGACATTAGGATTATCCCGATACCTACCCATGATTCTTTGATCCACTTGAATATTAATGGTCAGATTTCAGAATTCCTGCCCTTTTCTAGTGCAGGTGAATTTCTGGTGGAAGATAACAGCATTAGGACCGAGGTAGATGTGAGAAATGGGCATACACTCATCTTAGGTGGCTTAATTATGGAGCAAACCAATACGGTGAATGGAGGTGTCCCCGTCTTGAAGAACATTCCACTACTCGGCCAATTATTTAAGAGTAAACGAGAGATCAAAAGTTATGTAGAACGGGTAATGTATATCACACCCTATCTACATCCAATTGGTGATCTAGCCGAATACGAACAAATACGACAGATGACCCCTCTGGAAATTAACATTGAAGAAGTCATTGAACAGGACCCCGATTTTTTGAAGTACAAAAAATCAAAGAAATCCATTCGTAAGAATCGCAAAGCAGCAAGAAAAAACAAGAATAACTAAGAAGGCTTTTGATCCTCAAAAAGAATTTAACAATGAAAAATCTAGATAGATCTCGTTTTTTACTGGCACTAATGATACTGCTGAGCTGTTTAGCTTGTGATGATGTCATTTTTATCCCATCCCAGGGAAGCATCCATGGCTATGTAGAGGATAATAATGGAGTGCCCTTAGCCGGCATTCAGTTATCTGCTACCTTCGAAGCACCCTCTCAAGGCGGCCAATCTGCTCCAGAAACGAAAACGGTCACAACTAATGACAATGGTTTTTATCGTTTTTCCGAACTATGGGACGACGTGGTACTTAATGTTGGGCAGTCCGGATTCCGTCCCATTACCAAATGGATCGACTTAGGTGAAGAAGATGACTTGGAACTTAACTTAACCTTAGAAGGCAGTCCTGAAATTCTAGGCTTGAAGCTGATTAAGACTATCCTGACCGCCGAAACGCCCGATACCTTACAAGTGGGCATTGAGGTCCTGGATTCCTTTAATAGTCAAACGGGAGAATATACAGGGAGCATCCTCATTCAAAATGCTAGTGGAGCCACCCAAGCTATTGTTCCAGCAATTATGACTGCTGCCAGCCAACAACAATTCCTACTAAATGCACAGATTACCTCTAACTTACTACCGATAGGTACCTATACCCTACTTGCTGAGGTGAATGATCCAGATCAAAATAGTTATCAACTCAATTCAGATCAACAAATAAGTGTCCAATAAACCCCAAAAAATGAGACTTCTAATTTTAAGCATCAGCTGTTCTTTCTTATTCCTAAGTAGCTCCAAAAGTCAAAAAATAGAACGTGACCTGATCTATCAAGTTTCTACCTTAGAAGCCTTAATGGATGGGCAGTACACGGGAACAATATCCTATGCTTCATTACATCACTACGGCAATTTCGGTGTGGGTACTTTTGATCATCTAGATGGGGAAATGATTGGCCTAAATGGCCAGTTTTATCAAGTAAAATCGGATGGCCAAGCGTATCGGGTAAAAGGGCCCATGAAAACACCTTTCGCCAATATAACATCCTTTAGGGCAGATTGGAAGGCATCTCTAAAAGAACCAATGAACTATCAAGGACTAACCGAATACTTACTGAGTAAAATACCAGATCAGAATAACTATTATGCTATAAAAATTGAAGGGCGTTTTAAGCATATTAAAACAAGAAGTGTTCCCAGGCAGAAAGAACCTTACCCTCACCTTACAGATGTTATTGCGAATCAAGTCGTATTTGAGTATGAAGAAATAGAAGGTACAATGGTGGGGTTTCATATGCCTGAGACCCTGCAAGGAATTAGTACACCCGGTTTCCATTTCCACTTTATATCCAAGGATAGATCCCGTGGAGGTCACCTCTTAGATTGCAACACGGACAAATTAAGGTAGCTCTGGATTATTCCGATAACCTGGAAATCCTAAACAAAACCAAAAGAGATTCCTCTTCGATCAATCCCAAAGGCAAGCCGAAGACAAAATGAAAGAGCAGTACCGAGCGCGTCGTCCAGTAAGTACAGCGGTGCGTGCCGTTCTCAATAAAATTTCTCTAAGATTGATAAAAATAGGGCTTTTAAACCGGCTCCAGAATTTAGTATCATTGATTTTTGGTGAGGGGGACTTTCAAACGGTCGCCCTTACTTTTTGCTGTATCACCTTATTACCAACCAACACAACCATTGACGTAAAATGACCCGAAATGAGATTTATAATCATATGTATCTTCTCTTTACTGTCGATCGGACTCTACTCGCAAAGTCCGATTCTCGACAGTTTACAAAGGGAATTAGCTCAGGCTAAGGAAGATACCACAAGAATCCGCCTATTGATAGAGTCCGCGGTAGAACAACAATTGTATAACCCTGGACAGGCCCATATCTTAATTCAAGGGGTAAAAACCCATATAAATAATCTTGTTTCTTTACAGGAAAAGGCTGTTGCTTGGCAATACCTTGGCATAGGGTATTATAACATTAAGCAATTAGATACCGCCGTGGTCTACTTTGAGTTAGCGGAGCGACAAGTGCTGCAAATGACAGTGGAAGAGGAAGCGGCAGAGGCTTTCTACCAAATGGGCTTGGTGTATGATAATTATGGCTATTTGACACCGGCCTTTCAGGTTTTTGAGCAATCTTTGGTCATTTATCAAAAACTAAAAAAGCAACAGAAAGCTGCTCTCTTGCTAGAAAAGCTTGCCAAGGTTTACGAGGAAATAACGGATCACCCTAAAGCCTTAGAGTATCTGCGAGAGAGTTTAAAAATAAGAAAGCAGCTACCAAACAGACTCCTAGAAGCCAATACTTTACTAAAGATTGGCCAAAACCTAGAGCAGCAAGAAAGCTATGACTACGCCTTGCCCTATTTCTTCCAGGCGAGGTCCATTTACCGACAAATTGGACATAAAGAAAAGCTTCCAACTTGTATTTACACCTTGGCAAGGCTAAACGACAAATAAATGAACCGGATTCCGCCCATTTTTATCTACAAAAGGCACTAGCTACCAGTGAACCTTTCGCAAGCCTCCCCCTTCATATCCAAATGCTAATCGAATTAGGACAGCTACAGGAGCAGGAGGGGCATCTGGCGATGGCAGAAGCCACCTTAAAAGAAGCTTTCTCGCAGGCTGAATCGCACGGCTTGAACATACAGAAGGTCAATATAGCCGAAGCACTATATCGCATCTTAAGGGGACTTCAAAAAACGCAAGAAGCTCTTCTTTACAATGATACCTACCTACACATTAAGGATTCTCTCATGGCAGTGGAGAATCAGATGAATTTGCTTCGACTAGAAGCAGACTATGAATTTGAAAAGGAATTACAGCAGTTTGGTCATGGTGAAGAAAAAAAAGCATTAGAGAGAACGGAACAATTGAAGCGGGCAAAGTTTACCAAATACATCATAATCTTGGGTTTTGTTGTTACCCTGGTCATTTTACTAATTCTGTATCGACATTACCAATTCAAGCAGCATGCGAACAAGACACTTCTGAAGCTCAACCGACAGCTTTCTCAACAGAGCAACATCTTAAAATTAAGAAATCAGCAACTGCAAGAGCTGGATCAAAGCAGGTCTCACTTTTTTACCAATATTTCCCACGAATTCCGGTCGCCATTGACTATCATTGATGGAATGGTCCAACAAATCAAAAAGCCCCCGAAGAATGGACCACTAAAGGCTTGCAACTGATTGAAAAGAATAACGCCAATCTACTGCAGCTAATTGATCAAATCCTGAATCTACGAAAATTGCGATCTGGAAAACTAGATTTACATTTAGAGCAGGGAGAAGTCATCAGTTACATTGCCGAGGTATTTGAATCCTATAGAGTCCTAGGAGATGAGAAAGGTGTCAAGCTACACTTCCTGTGCCAAGAGAGGCAGTTGATGATGTACTATGATGAGGAAAAACTATTGAGATTGCTTTCCAATCTTTTGTCCAATGCGATTAAGTTTACTCCTACAGGTGGGAATGTTTATCTTTTCATTGCTGTACAACAAACCGGAGATGGTATTGACACTTTCCCTGAACCCGAAGGCTTAGAAATTCGCGTAAAGGATACAGGTGTTGGAATTTCAAAGCAAAAATTACCTTTTATATTTGATCGCTTTTACCAAGTAGATAATTTAAAAAGTCATACAGAAGAAGGTACGGGCATCGGCTTGGCGCTGTCTAAAGAACTAGTAAAAGTAATGAACGGTACTATTCAGGTTTTTAGCGAATTGGAAAGGGGAACTACTTTTGAAGTATTATTGCCTGTCCAAATGGTGTAGTTGGAGATATCAGGTAAGTCTCATCCTAAGGGAGTTAATTCATGGACTTCAAGCACCGATTGCTAGGAGATGCCCAGTAAATCTAGGAAGAAGCCATCGAAATGGCAGTAGCGCTGCATCGAGAAACGGGAGAGGAGGAATACCTAGGAAAAGCCTTATTTCTCGCCGAACCTAATAAGGCTATTTTATTATCAGCATCTATGAATGAGCGTATGGCGCAGTTGGTCAGTGGGGTTTCAGGTTCTTTATTGGAAAAGGAATTTCGGGTGGATGTGGCCTATTACGAAAGAGAAATGAATGAGGAAAACAAAAAAAAGAGAAAAGAGTCGGATCCAGACAAAATCAAAAAAGAGCAAGACAAATTATACAAGCTTAGGCGAGAATACCAGCAATTAATTGACCAATTTGAAAACAGTACCAAATACTTAAAATCCATCCGATTGGATCAAATGCTTCTGTTGCAACAGTACGTTCTTTTCTGCATCCAGGAAAACATACCTTTCTCCAACTTAGGCCCACCCCGTTCCTCTCGGATTCCCCTTCCTACTTCTGTATCTATAAATTTCATTTTTCACATATAACACTATCTTTATAGCTCAGGAAGAAAAAATGACGCTCTCTTCCTCCACAACAATTTTACGCACTAAGACTCTTTTTCAATCCCTCCCATGGTTTGGGTTAGCTATCCAATAAAAAATCCAAGAATAACTTTCTGGTTATCAGCGTATATTAAAACCCTTCAATGTTTTTTTAGATTTTTTGTTGATTGGCGGTTACCTTTTGGGGGTGGGACGATTAAGGGTGAATTATTGCAACCATTTAATCCATAAATTTGAAGCTTTATGTATCTGCAAAAATTATGTTACTCCACTCTACTTATCCTATTTCTAGCCCCTCCTATATTAAATTCAGCCAATATAGTCAGCACTAAGAGCAAAAGTGAAGGTGGAAATGATCGTTGTGAACGACTAGGTTGCTTCGAAATGGTTGAGACTTTTAATTATCCACTAGTAGATAACAATGTAGAAATTGAAATTACTATTAACCTTGACCAACCAGGCTATCCGTTTAGGTTCCCATGGAGTGTTAAGGCTTATTCAGAATCAGGAATATACTTGGGTGAAACAGGCAAAGTCTATGAAAAGGATTTTACTGTGATTAGCACTAATACTTTACTACGAAGAACAAAAACGACTCTGGTTCTATTGCCTGGTGGGCTTTCAAGGATGTTCGTGGAAGCAAATGAAGATAATCCTGAATGTTTAACGGACAGATGTGGAGATGATTATAGTCCCGCCAATATCTCCTTTTCCCTTTATGCAGGTTCAAGGGAAATTGATGGAACATGCACATCCTTTAGTTCTCCGGAATTAGATAATGGGTCTTTTAAAGTAAATAAGTTCTTTAGAGCTTGCGAGTGTATTGCCGACCTAAGACCTGCAACAAGGCCTGCAAGGAATTCAGATGAAAGAAAAACATTTCCCCAGTAATAGCGAAATAAAACCTATTTCTAGTGATTCTAGAAATCCAGATAAAAATGAAGTCAATGCAGCGATTGTAAATTCTAGCCTTCCTTCGGTTAATCTTTTTCCAACCCTGCTTCTTCATTCTTATCAGTTGAGTTAAATTTACACTTAGAAAAGCAAGCTTTCATCCAAATCCTGAATCCACTCGGGTTATTGTTGCACACTCAACAAATTGGTGAAGGCCAAAAAAGACTTAAAGTTGATGTTCAGGACTTACCAAAAGGCCTTTATCTAGTAAGGATCAAAGTAGGAGAAGAAATCTTTATTAGAAAGGTAATGATAACACATTAAGGGAACGGTAGCCCTATGTGATGTTTAATGGTCATAGTACCAATGATGATTTATCATGGGAATTAGGATATAAATTTGACCACTAACTAATATTATCGAACAGCTGAATTCCATTAGGCTACGTTTGACATAAATCAAGCTAGAAAATTAGAAGCCAGTCATGGTTTCAAGGTTCACCACAAACGAGAAATTATGACAGAGCAATTCGAAGAATTAACTGATCTATCTGTCTAGTTAGCTAGACAGATAGACTTCCAATGGGAAGTTATTGAAGATTTTTATCCTGAGCAAGCTAGATGTAAATATTCTCTTAGAGTGATATTTAATGCGATTTTTTTTGAGGGGTATTAACAGTTAGTCCGTGGGGAGTTAGATAGTTAATATCCTCCTTGGTCAAGTCTTTATCATCACTTCCGCAAATGAAAGCTGGATAGTCGTTTTCAGCAAATCAGTCAGTATCTTAATGAAATAGAACGCTACAGTGATGATAGAGAAAACCATCCTCCAGCAGCCAGTACGGATAGCCAGACTATTGAAATTGCCCCATCTATAAAAAAACTGGCTTGGATGGTGGAAAAATGATCAAAGGGCGCAAAAGGCATATTATTACGGATAAGATAGAGTATGAATCAGCGCGGCCAATACTTATGATGGAAATACGGCTATTAGTATATTTTGGTTCCTGTCGCTAATATTTTTCTCGACTAAAGAAAGTATTTGCTGATGGTTCTTACAAAGGGAATTTTGAGACAGTAATTCAACAAATATTTGAACTTAATGTAGAGATTTCATCTACACCTCCATCGACCAAGGTTTCATAGCTCTTAAGTTTAGATAGATTGTCGAAAGAACATTTGCTTGGTTCAATTTCTTCCGAAGACTATCTAAGGATTACCAAAAAAACGGTAGAAAGTTCGGCAGCTTGGGCCTTTTAGTCAACAGCCAAATTATTCTTTCAAGAATCAAATGAATGCAGAATTTTCAGGTCAAAACTCTTAGTCTTTATGCAGAAAAACCACTTATATGAATAACATCGAGAAGATCCAGTTCGACGACCTTGTTCTTTTCATTTTTTTGGTATGAGGGACTTTGAAGAACCCATTTCTATGGAAGAACAGTAGTGTCCGGTTAAGAAATATTAATTGCTAAATAACTGTCTAAAAAAGAGTGATTTAACTCCGTTTTTAATTGTGACGGATTTGAAATAAATAGGATGCCCAAAAGAGGGTATCGATGCATCAAGGAACTTATGTTTTTTCACAGTTGATGAGTTTGATTTACCGTCAAAGCTTCAATAGGTTAGTAGACAAGTACAAAGGAAACTATCGAGTTCGGAGTTTCAGTTGTTGGCATCATTTCCTATGTATGAGCTTTGGTCAATTGACTCATCGCGAAAGTTTGCGTGATATCGTTACCTGCCTGAATGCTCATCAAGAAAAGTTGTATCACCTTGGCTTTACCCAAGGAGTGAAACGGTCGACTTTAGCTGATGCCAATGAAAGTAGGGATTATCGAATCTATGAAGCCTTAGCCTACAAATTGATTGTAAGAGCACGCAAGCTATATCAACACAGTCCAACTGAGATTGATCTAGATCATATTGTTTACGCTTTGGATTCGACAACCATTGAACTTTGCTTAAATGTCTTTTGGTGGGCTCGATTCCGCAAGCATAAAGCAGCGGTCAAACTTCATACCTTATTAGATGTGAAGTGTGAAATACCTTGTTTTATTCACATCTCAGACGGTAAGTACCATGATGTCAATGTTTTGAACATACTTGAATTTGAGCCGGATGCCTTCTATGTTATGGACAGAGGATACACTGATTGGAAAGGACTTTACAAGATCCATCATCAATCAGGAGCCTTCTTTGTCATTCGTGCGAAGAAAAACTTGTCTTGTCAACGATTTATTCTAGGCAAGTAGACAAATCAACAGGCTTACGTTGCGATCAAACGGTTCGCCTTAAAGGGCATTATGCCTCAAAAAACTACCGGCAAAACTCCGTAGAGTTAAGTTTTATGATGCCGAACATCAGGTT